>SRPW01001234.1:0-11484 GCA_018360225.1 Claviceps pusilla | reverse complement strand
CTCTTTTTTTTTTTTCGTGAATCCTTACGGCCGTTTCGTCAACGGGCACCACACCCATGAGGCTGTCTTCGCGCAGGTCACGCACCGAGACGACTGGACCTGCGTCTTGATATATCATACATTTATTGCGAAGAATTAGATTAACCCTTCTACGGGGTCCGGAGTGTGAATGGGTCGTTGTGGTTTTTCATGTCATGACACTGTTGGTGTGTCTTGGGTTAAGTAGGTACTGATGTACATTAGGGGTAGCGAGATGTACCTGCTGAATCGTTGGCTATACAGTAGTGTACTATTTGCGTTTGCGAACATGTTTATGTTTATGTTGTGTTTCATTTCTATTTCTGTTTCTGTTTCTGTTTCTATTCATCTTTATACTCGAATTTGTCTGTATACTTATCTTTATCTTTATCTTTTTATTCTTATTCTTAATTATATTCATATTATTTTTGTATTCATATTATATTAAATTCATATTATATTCATATTCATATCATATTCATATTCATATTATATTTATATTTATATTATATTTATATTTATATTATATTCATATTCATTTTATATTCAAATTCATATTTATCTACATGTTTGTATTTGTGTTTACAGTCATGCTGATCCCTCCATTCACACTTACGCCCACATTCGCGTCCATCTTGGCATTTCCCAATATGGTCTTGTCTCTACTCATACATATGTATATGTATTTCTGCTCTATTTGCCCACCCTTCAGTTTATTCCCACCTCGACGTATTTACCTATTCATGCCCCGCCCTTCCATTCCTACCACCCATGCATGTCTGCAGAGCCACGATTTCCGGCCCAACATCATACACGTCCGTCTCAACACCGTGCTCACCGCTCATGCAAGAGCACTTGAACACCGAGCCCGTGAGTTTGCAGTCCACGTACGGATCGTCGCGCGCGGATATGTCCTCCTGCGCACCACTTGAATGGACTGGACTGGGCTGGGCTTTGTAGACAGATGCACTTTTGCTTGTCGTAGGGCTTGGTCTCGAGCTATGAAAAGTACATGGTGCGCCTTGTAAATCATGAGTAGTAAGAAATGGGGAATGTATTTCATGGTAGTGGAAGCATATAGTTACAGCCCTGAGCTGGGTTTATTTTTTACTTCTATGTACCGTTTAGTGACGAAGTAGAATAGAACTATATTGTCTAGTCTCTATGTTTGATCCTTTGAATGACGTTCCAGTACACACACACGGATTATCATCTTTATCCTTGCGGGTTACCAAATCTCCTGCCACCACGTCATCGCGTTCAGCATCTTCCTCTGCAGATGCTCCTCGCCGCGCTGCAGAAACGGATCAAAGAGGGCGTGCTTGCAGGCCTCGGCCATTTTGGACGAGCCACCGCAGACGACAACGATGGGTCGCTGGGGGATGAGGGCGGCCAGCATGTCCGATTGCTGCTTGATGAGGTCTTGCACGTAGATCTTGTGGGGCTGGTCTCGCGAAAAGGCGGTGAAGACGAGCATGTTGGACTGCTGGGAGAGGGCGTGCCATTCATCGGAGAAGAAGTAGTCTGAGAGTCTGTTGCGGTTGCCAAAGAAGAGGAGGGTTTGGGGGATGAACGAGTCGGAGGGGTCGGTGTACATGGAGAAGGATGGTGAAGGATGTTGATGATGGGACGCACGTTCTTGGAGGAGAGCGCGGACAGGAGCGATGCCGGTGCCAGTGACAAAAGCGATGAGCGGTCGTTTGGCGTTGAAGGGGCCGTGGATGGCAGACAGGACGGGCTTGATGGTGACGGTGAGGGTGGTGAGGAGCGGGAGGGATGCTATGTAGCGCGAGCAGAGACCTTGCCGGGGCTTACGGAGGATGGTGCGGTATTGGACGAGCGCGATGAGGAGTTGTATTCTGGTAGGGTGGCGGGTGGGTGAGGCCGACGATGGGGATGAGGATGTGGCTGCGGGAGCGGCTGCAGGTGCGGAGAGCTGGTTGTGGTTGGCGATGCTAAAGTCGCGGCCCCGTATGAGGGGAAAGACGTCGAGAATTCGATCGGCTGGCACGCGGACCGAGTGAAACTCCTCGAGCACCTCGATGATGGTCCTGCGTGAGCGCGTGGCGTAGTCGAAATACTCGTCTAGGAACTCTGTCGTAGTGAACTCCAGCAGCCGGTCCTTGTGGTCCTGATTGTCCGAAAAGAAGGACAGATTCTTGAGAAACGAGCGCCTTGGCACTGCATTGATGTCAATGTTGTGAAGCAGGACGTTGCGAATGGTGCACGGCGACGGAGTGTACAGGCCGGCCGGGACGGAACATAGCGAAAGGTCGAGTGGCTCGTCGGCGATTGCGTCCCACTCCATGAGGGAGATGACCTTTTGGACGTCCTGGGGAAAGTTCTTGGGATAGACCGTAACGCAGTCACCCGGCTTGATTTGGAGAGCCTCGGGGACGTCCAAGGACACAAGTCGGACGTCTTGCCAGTGCGTCGATGGCGTCATTCTCTTGTTCTCAACGAGGGTAGCCTGATGACTATTTGGAAGAGGAAGGAGATCCAACGGCGGCGTAGAGGGCAGCTCTGAGAAATGACCATTGACAAGAGGCCCCGGCCTTCTGGGCCCATCTATGCGCAATTTGCTCATGGCGGGAGCGAGAGAAAAGGCTGGAGGCAGCATCTCCTTCTCTGGGATGGGATTTCGACCTTGCGGGTCTGGATAATGTTCTATGAGGTGCTTGCGCAACTCATCTGCCCAACGGACGAAGCTCCCGTCGATGCTATTTTGGCCATTGTCAAGACAAATTCGCACGGAAAATGGAAAAAAAGAACACAAACACACAAATACGAGACGAGGTATGTGTGAGGTGTCCAAGATGAGTCAAGAGGTATATACGCACCCTTCAGGGAATTGTTCATCAGCCTCGCAAGGCTCAAAAAATGTTCTGGCACCAAGTAGGTCCAAACGACGGATGAGCTTCCGGGCAGCCCAGTTGAATCTTTTATTTTTGTCCAAGATCAGTCGACAACTCTGTGATTTTATGCGAGGCGCATAGCCAGCATTATCCTTTTTTTTTTTTTTCATTAAAAAAAAAAGAAGAAAGGAAAATTGATGGGGGAGCTCACTTGAGATATGTGCTGTCGCCGAGTCCGCAACACGAGTACCTCAGCTCGCTCAAGCACCCATTAGGCAGCTTCTTGCGAAGCAACCTCGTCCAGAACGAAAGGGCATTATGAGGCATGTCGCCTTGCCCGGTTGTTGATACGACAAAGAGAACGAGTTCATGTTGGAGGAGTTCGCGCTGTGGTATGAATCAGTTCCCTGCTCCCGCATTGTTTGGACTTGGTTGCGCATTGACTGACCAACTCTACATTGTCAAGTTCTTTCACACTGGCTTTAAAATGTAGTCTTTGGCAGAGTTTGCCGAGTTCCTCGGCCATGTCCTGCGCATTGCCCGTCTCGGAGCCGTACGAGATCAAAATGGTCCTTTCGGGGTCACCCATCTTGACCGGCACTTGAGCTGTAAGACAAAAAAAAAATAGAGTTGGAAATGCAGATGCGTCTTTTTCTTCTTGTTCTGTCTTATTTTTTCCAGTATGCGATGGCTTATACGATGCTCATTCTAGATATGGAGTCGAAAGGTAGGAGAAATCGATTGAACAATGGACGTTGGCTCAAGAGTCAAAACTGGATAGTGGAAGCGGGTCCGATGTCGGCTCTGTGGTGTTTCCCAAGCCAATGAATGAATGATGCATCTTATCAAGAACTCTGGCGGGAATGTTTAAGATGCGATGGGTTGCAGACATGAGAGACGGATAGAATATGCGATATAGAAAAGCACATTCAGTACTGCAAAAAAAAAAAAAAAAGACAAGAAAAAAAATAAACAACTAAAAAAAACTGCAGTGAGAACAGGTAATTCCCGACTGACAGTCAAAAAGCGTGCCATCCTAGTCTTTGACGGTTACTTGCCGAATCAAAGCTTGATACAGGCTAAATCCAGACGGGTGGCAAATCGTGGCAAATTCCCGAGCCACGCGAGCGCATGTCAAAGAGTCGGGCGATTAGCGGGCTGGACATGAAAAAGTCGTGATTGCTGGTAGTAGAGGGGTGTTCGTCTCCGTTCCCGTATCCTCACACGTCTGGCTAGCTTGAAACTTGAAGCTTGATTCTAGGGCGGGATGAGTGGAGCAACGGGACGAAGTGGCATGGGTGGTGAGTGCGTATCTGACCAAACGCGGTGTCGACGAGACTTGGGACAAGTGTTTGTGAGCCGTGGCCGAGAAGCACAAAGGAGCATCATTGATAATCACGAGGTCCGGGGTTCGTGCGGTCGACATGCAGTACATACATACGTACGCAGTGTTTTGACGGGGCGGCCATCTCTTGGCTGGCGACCAAGGTGACAAAAGGCAGAGTCGGGACTCATCAGGTCTCAGGACTCATCAGGGCAGAGCCCTGCATCGTGCTGGGCCACATGCACACCTGTCAAGGGCCAGCCCAACCGACGAGGACAATGAGATCTGCATCAAGCATGAAGCCGTAGCGCGTTTGGATGGATGGATGGATGCCTGACACGAAAACACACCGCAGCCAAAGTTGGGAAGAGAAAGGGGAGGAGACAGACGCTGAAGAAATAAAGGCACCAGACTGCGTCATCTTCCGTTTTGTTTGCATCTTTTGTTTTGGTTGTTTGAATGCGCATGTGTGTCGGCCATCCTAGGCAGTCCATCACGCGGCATGCCCGCTCTGGAACATGTCTCAACGCCGCCACGTCAACATATAATGTTTGAATCCATCTCGGCCTGGTCGCTGGTCGCTGGTCGCTGGTCGCTGTCGCTGGTCTGTAACGTGATGTGATCAATCAATCAATCGCAGACAGTCAGTCTATGGAAGGCCCCAGAACAATGAAGGTCACCGCCCCCGCACCGTCTTGTCGACCAGTCGCTGCTCCGACCAACAAGCTTGACGCTGCACTGAACTAGCCCCCGTCCTAGTAGGTACTAGGTATGTAGGTACCTCTAAGTACTAGGTCCCTAGGTAGGTACCTACAACCTTGAACAGGCCTGAGGCGGGCAGGCGCCGCCGGAGCTCCTGCACCTCCTGCACTGGTCGTCCCTCCCCCCCGCCCGCACCTGCCTTGTACCCCTGCCCACTTGCAGCTGCCGCAAGCAAACGCCCAGCCTGCACCGAAAAAAAAATATTTCAGATTTCGCGACTCCTGGACAGTTCGGCGCCCCCCCCTTTCCTTTCTTCTCCATCACATACCATCAGCCAACTTTGTGACTCCGCGCAACGCATCGCCGTCTGTCTACCTCAATCCTCATCTAGGGCACGAAGCTACCCTGACCAATCTCTCCCCTCCATTGCACCAGAGTTCAACACCACGAGCTTCACTTTCAATCCATCTTTGCTCTTTTCGGACGTCGCTTTCGCATAAGCTCCACGTTCGAAAACGTCATACCCTCCCCAAAGACTCTCACCGTCAATCAAACCTCCATCCCACCGTCAACATGTCTGCTGCCAACGTGGAGAACCCCACTGACGTTGCTGTCAATGACGTTGCCAACTCTCTGAGCAATATTGCAATCAGCTCTGCCGATGACAAGGCCGCCGCCAATGAGGCCGCCTCGGTCAGCGCTGCAGAAGGCCGCCGCCTTTACATCGGCAACCTGGCCTACGCGACAACTGAGGGGGAGTTGAAGGACTTCTTCAAGAGTTACCTTGTGTAAGTAACCTTTACTTAACCCCCGGGCTCAGCATTACTCTCCTCCATCGCCATGGTGTCGAGAGTGACCGTGCAAAATTTATCCACAGCCCCTTTCCTGTCCCCGTCCGCGGATGCCATTGCTAACCGCGTCACACAGTGAGTCTGTTTCGATCCCTAAGAATCCTCGTACCGACCGCCCTGTGGGCTACGCCTTCGTGGATCTCTCCACCCCCACAGAGGCTGAGCGTGCCATCGCTGAGCTCTCTGGCAAGGAGATCTTGGAACGCAAGGTCTCTGTCCAGCTTGCTCGCAAGCCCGAGTCTGCTGCCGAGAAGACTGAAGGTGTCAATGGTGAAGGATCCGGCGCTGAGGGCTCCCGCCGTCGTGCTTCTGGCCGTGGCCGTGGCCGTGGCCGCGGTCGTGGTGGACGTGGAACTCGAGGTGGTCGTGCTGGCGTGAGTATCATCCGCAGCCTTGTTTTAAGGCATCTGTGCCTCGTATGGACTAACACGTATCTTTGCTTGATCCGCTTTTTCAAAAACAATAGGATGCTGGCGAGGACAAGAAGGACAGCGAACATGTCACTACTGCTGCCGCCGAGGCCACAACTGTCCCTGCCGATGCCGAGGGCAACTCTGAGGTTCAACCATTGAAGGACATTACCAATCACATCCAGAACAAGACTGACTCGAACATGAAGACCAAGAACCAAGCCCGGCCCCAGCGCGAGCGTCGCGAGCGTGGCCCCCCTGCCGATGGCATTCCTTCCAAGACCAAGGTCATGGTCGCCAACCTCCCCTACGACCTGACCGAAGAAAAGGTGAATCTCAAAGAGCACGAAACACGCAAAGCAGTTGAATTGCATGAAGACTAAAACATTTTTTTTTTCACAGCTTGTTGAGCTTTTCAAGGCATACGAGCCTTCCTCTGCCAAGATTGCCCTCCGACCTATTCCCCGATTTATGATCAAGAAGCTTCAGGCTCGTGGAGAGGCCCGCAAGGGCCGTGGCTTTGGTTTCGTTACCCTTGCTTCCGAGGAACTGCAGCAAAAGGCTGTCAGTGAAATGAACGGCAAGGAGATTGAGGGCCGTGAAATTGCTGTCAAGGTTGCTATTGACAGCCCCGACAAGACTGATGAAGAGGCCAACGCTCCTCAAGAGGAAAGCAAGGGCGCTGAGACGACCCCTGCCACCACCACTGCCTAAGTATCGGCATTTTATGCGTAGGCGAATGGTTATGTTAGATGACCAGGGACGTTTTCCTGCCCGAATGATATTAATAACGACATGCCTTTTTCTTTTTCTTTTTTCTATTTTTCTTCCTTTTTCTCAAACGCTTTCAATTATGGTTATCCGTTTCGTCAACTCTCTTTATTGTCTGACGGGACGGATGAATGATGGAAATGACAAAAGCAGGATTGCTTTTTTTATGAGAAAATGATATTTTCGATGGCGGGAAGAAATAATTCAAAGGGCCTGGTTACCAGGAAGGATCGCACATGTATTGCTATTCTAGAAGCCATCTTAGTTGGTGCGGTTCCGTTTCTGGCCGTGATAATTGGGATGATCGCTCTTTATTTTCTCGGTCAGATTGCATCAGAGAATGTGCGGGCTGGCTGGCGGCGGTCGCGAGCATGCCTTGGTACATGCTTCATTTTCAGTAACCGATGGCTTTCCAGACCAGCTTCAGCTAAATGTAAGGAGTGGTATCAGACATGTTCATGAGCTACCTAGGTAGGTACCTAGGTACTTCCTAGGTAAAGGGGTCATCTACGGCTGCCACACATGTAGGATTGACAATTCAATGTTAATTATGACGGGGTTTTAGGCCGCAGTTGCCCCGCCCACCAGTCGGCGCGCAGCCAGCCTAGTCGCTGGTGGGTGGGTGGCAGGTGCTTGCAACAGGCAGGAGTACGTAAACACGCAGTAGCAGATTTTTGAACACGCAGTAGAAGCTAAACCCGAAACGGAAGAAGTCCCTTTCTACCTTTTTTCTGCGTAAAGATACCTCTAGCGTTTCTGGGCTTCCTACGCTGCAAAGTCCGCTATATTATAATTTCCTTACATACATTTTCTGCTTTAATATAAATTCATGCCTCTCTACACATAGGGCCGGCTATATACCCTTAGATGGCTTAGAATTACGGCATTCTTCCTAGACCGACTTAGATACCTTAGTTATCACGTAATTATAGTGCTAGGCCAAGTCCCTTATCCTCTAAGTTCGGTTAGGATATAAGCTCTAGCTAGTATACTATATGGTTAACCTCTTTGCTATATATAATTGTAATATAGCGGACTTAGCGGCGTAGGAAGCCCAGAAATACGGGAGGTATTTTTATATAAAAAGAAAGTGGAAAGGTACTTCTTCCGTTTTAGGCTTAGCTTCTACTGCGTGTTCAAAAATCTACTACTGCGTGTTTATGTACTCAACAGGCAGATGACAAGTCCAATCGAAGAGGGCTGGGCTGGGCTAGGCTAGCCACCAGATGGACCAGATTGGTATGGCGGTGCTGAGCCGCGGCGCCTAACCAGCATCGATCGTAACTCGGACGGCGTCTGGTGGCACCACGCCCAACTCTGTTCCTTAATCCTGTGCGCCAGAGGAAAAGGAAATAGAAAAAAAAAAGAGAAGAGGAAAAACCACGCTTCGATCGAGACGCATCTCTCACCGAAACCCAGTCATCTTTTGTCAACCAACCCCCCTCCCCCGTTCCCCTGCCTCTGCGGCACACGACCAGGAACAGGAACAGCACAATGGCGTCCAAGGCGATGTGGGAGGTTGATCCTGAGACTAGGTCCAAGGTACGCCCGAGAGAGTTGCCATCTTTCCTTTTTTTTTTTTCTTTCTTCTTCTACTTCTTTCTTTTGGAACGGGCAGGCCACACTCGCCATGTCTTTTGCAAATTTCCCCTCCTTCTTCTTTCGAACAATTCCCCGCGCATTGCTCACTCATCGCTTGTCCCCCCTGTGTCTAGCTCGCCGCGCTTCAAAAAGAATCGAAAAACAACATCTGCTGCGATTGCGGCGCCCCCTCGCCACAATGGGCGTCCCCCAAATTCGGCATCTTCATTTGCCTGTCGTGTGCGGGCGTACATCGTGGCCTCGGCGTGCACATCTCCTTTGTGCGAAGCATCTCCATGGATGCCTTCAAGGCGACCGAGATCGAACGCATGCGGCTGGGCGGCAATGAGGGGTGGAAGAAGTTCTTTGAGGAGCACGAGGATACACAGATGCGGGGCCTGACCTGGGAGGACGCCACCATTGCCGAGCGCTACAGCGGGGAGGTTGGCGAGGAGTGGAAGGAGATGCTGTCCTGCAAGGTCGACGGCAAGGAGTATGTTCGTGGGGAGAAGAAGAAGACTTCAGCGATGGCGGCTTCGGGGGGAGGCGGCATCAAGGCTGCGTCCTCATCTACTGCTGGTCCCGGCGCGCAGAGGTCTGGCGGCTCGAGAGCCGGCACACCGCTGGGCCACGCGTCGGCCAGTCGAAGCCAGAGTCCTGGTGGTAGAATGAATGGAGGGGCTGGAGGGACTGGAGGCAGAGTCAAGGTGGACGACAAGTATTTCTCCAAATTGGGGGCTGAGAACGCGTCGAGATCCGAGGCTCTTCCTCCTAGCCAGGGCGGGAAATACGCTGGATTCGGAAACACACCGCAGCCGTCGGCGGGAGCCAGTCAGGGCGAGATTCCCAACCTGGATGATCTTCAAAGGGATCCTGTGGCCGCGTTGACCAAGGGTTTTGGATGGTTTGCCTCGACGTTGACCAAGACGGCCAAGACGGTCAACGACGGGTATATTCAACCCACTGCGAAGCAGGTAGGTTTTCTTTTCTCTCCACTTTCTCTTTTTTTCGCGCTTTTTTCTTTTTCATCTTCTTTTTTATTTCCCTCCGACATTCATCTCCTTTGCCTACGCCATTTCCCCCGCCCTTGTATGTCTGACATTTCCCCCCTCAAATAGATCGCAGAAGGCGAATTCGCCAAGCAAGCCCAACTCACAGCCGCCCAACTCGCCAAACAGGCCCAGCTGGCCGGCAAATCCGCCCAAGACGGCTTCAATCGCTTCGTCGAGGGCAACGACGGCGCGCACAGGAGACACGTGCCGCTCGACGAGAGCCGCAAGGACTTTTGGGACGACTTCTCCAGTTTGGCGGAGCAGAAGAAGCAAGCGAGCAGCTCCATCGGCACCAGTGCGATGGGTGTGGGCAAAAGAGGAGGAGCAGGAGGTCCAGCGGCCAAGAAGCAGGATGACTGGGATGATTGGTGAGCTCGAGTTTTGTTTTGCGAGGTCCGTGTATGGAGAAGTGGTAGGGAAAAGGGCATCGATGAACAATGGCATCAAAGCATCCGCGGACCGACTGGACAGGCTTTTCTGAAGCAGTGAGCACTCATTTGGCAAGTCAAGTGGACATGGATGTCCTCGGGTTTTTAATGCTCGTTTGATAGCGGGGATTCCTGGGGGGTTGTTGATCCGGTTTTGCCACATCCGTTCAAAGGGGGTTGCAGTCCTACATTGCTGATTTTGAGCCGTAGAAATAGACAGTTACTCGTGAGTGAGTTTCTTTCTTTTTATATATCTTTCTTCCATTGTTATTTATCTTGCTTTACTTTGCTTTTATACAGTTCATTCTGTATTCTTAGTCTCTACAGCTCTTTAATTTTATTTTTTCTCTTCTTTTTTTTTGCGGGTTTCTTTTCTAATTCCCTTCCTATTGAGAATTGAGGCCTCAGCCTCGGCTGCTTTGTCCTCGCGCTGCTGTCTGCGTCGTGGCGCACATATCACGTGACTTGCTGACCGAGCTCGGAGCCGGTAGTAGCCGGTGGGGCATTTCATGACGACGGGCGAAGGCAGATGCAGCTGGATCGAACCTCTTTCCGCCTCTATCAAGAATCATTTGGTTCCTCCTGTCTCCATGTCTGCCTTGAGGATTCTCGTCCCCGTCAAGCGGGTGATTGACTATGCTGTGAGAGGCCCCATTGAACTCAATCTGGCGTCGCAATTCATTTTCTATTTTCCATTTTCCATCTTCCATTATGCCTTTCCCCCCCCTCCCAAACAGAACTATCCTCTACTCAGTGCTCAAGAAAGCTAAGAAATGCCCAATTTTCAAACCCTCCAGGTCAAACCCCGAGTCAACAAGGCCCAAACGGCCGTCGAAACCGCCGGCGTCAAGCACTCCATGAACCCATTCGACGAACTCTCCGTCGAAGAATCCGTCCGCATCCGCGAGAAGAAGCGCCACCCCGGCGGCGTGGAAGACATTTGCGCCATCTCGGCCGGTCCCCCCAAGGCGCAGGATGTGCTGCGAACGGCCATGGCCATGGGCGCCGACCGCGCCATCCACGTCGAGATCAAGGACGGGGAGGACCTGGAGCCCCTCCTCGTGGCCAAGCTCCTCAAGAAGGCGGCCGAGGAGCAGAACAGCAACCTCGTCATCCTGGGCAAGCAGAGCATAGACGACGACGCCGCGCAGACGGGCCCCATGCTGGCCGGGCTGCTGGGCTGGCCGCAGGCCACGCAGGCGAGCAGGGTGGAGTTTGGGGAGGGCGATTCCGTCACGGTGACCAAGGAGGTGGATGGCGGGGTGGAGACGATTCGCGCGAAGCTGCCCATGGTGATTACGACGGATTTGCGGCTCAATGAGCCGAGGTATGCGAGCTTGCCGAATATCATGAAGGCCAAGAAGAAGCCGTTGGAGAAGAAGACGTTGCAGGATTTTGGGCTGGAAAATGTGAAGCGTCTCAAGGTTCTCAAAGTTACGGGTAAGTTTTGATTTTCCTTTAATTTTTTCCTTTTTTTTTTTTTTTTTTTTTT
>SRPW01001233.1:0-11490 GCA_018360225.1 Claviceps pusilla | reverse complement strand
TCGTAGAACTGATACAAAATCGGTTCGTATATCCCGCGCCATGGAGACTGCACTTACCGAATGCCTAGCAAAAGACACCAGAACAGACGCTTGGCCGTCTGGTCCTTCACATGGTTAAACGGCAATAGATCCTGAGAATAGGGATCTGCGCCAAATGTAGGCAACTCGCCGGGGTGTTTTGGTCTCTGAAAGCCGAGCTCCCGGATCAAAATCAACGTCTCCGACGTGAAATGCCTTGCGGCGTTCCACTGCAGGGTATACGCACTCGACAAGGCGAGGAGATAGCTCGTGCAGGCATCTTCCAACGTCTTGGGCTGCTTCAGAATCCATTTGCTGCCCCGCGTCAGCAACGCGATTTCCCTACACTGCTCGACCAGTACAATCGCCTTGGGAAACAGGTGCGTGCTATGCTGGGCCTTGAGGTGTTCCCTCGCGCTCCGGGGAAAGGACGCCACCAATGCGCCAATCATACTGGCAAGCAAGCCCAGAAACTCGGGCCTGGTTCGATCTTCTCGGTTCGCAAACGACTGACGAAACGTGGGTTCGTGCGGGAACGGCGCCAAGGGATGAATATATGTGAAGAAATCATCTACCAACAGCTCCAGTACCGGCATGGGAGCAATTGACTCTGCATCGAGAATGCCATCAGACGAGATGTTCATCAACGTCTTGGCCGCGATCTGGGGGGAAGGGGCCGCCGAGAGTCCACTGGCAACCATTTCCATGCGCGCGCGTTTCGCAGCCTTGGCAGCTTCGGCGTGCTTGTTCGGCGGTCCGCGTCTCTTCGTCTCACGCTCCCACGTACAGTCGGCACCGAGTTCGCGGCATGGCTTGCAGGGAATGTTGGAGTCGTCGCATTTCACTTTCCGTCGGCTACATAGATCGCATGCACGTCGTAACCGGGTCAGCTTGGGGTTGATGGAAGGATCGCGCACCGCCCCGGCCGTCCCAGGCTCGGTATGCTGCTGCACTAATTCCGGACTTTGCGACAAGCCTGCAAGCCCAGACATGGCACCTGCCATCTGAGCGAGATGGTGTTGCTGCTGCTGTTGCTGTTGGGACACAGCCTCTGCCTCGGCAGCGGCAGCGGCAGCGGCAGCGGCATGTTGAAGAGCTTGAGGGTTTTGAATGGCCTGGGCAGCATCGCTGGCAGCCTGCAGAATCTCTAACCCATTGCTGGCGTACACATGGGCAGCTGCTTGCTGCGATGGTGATAAAGATGGAGATGATTTCGGAGGTGGAGATGCTGACATTGTTGCAGCACTTGCCAGCATCAATGACCCAGGTTCGCGATGGCTGATTGTCGGCGGATGTCCGGATCTTTTGTTTCGCGTTGTTAAAGCGAGGTGAAGCCGACGGACGGCCAGCAAGGGGAGACTTGGCCTGGGCAGAAACCAAAAAAAAAAAAAAAAAAAAAAAAAAAAAAATAGAAGGCAGGGCAGGGCATAGATCACGTGACTTGCAGACCGCCGACCTCTTGTTTTGGGTCCGTGAATTTGCAATTCGTCAAAGCCTCAGGCGTCCATGGAAGCCCCGTTTGGAGCCCGATGAGTACGTAGGGCGCGAAAAGAGGGAGCGAAAAGGAAGTATCCCAAGAGTCAAGGTATTGTATTTCTCTTGTGCGTGATTCTGTGCAAGCGCGGCACTTCATTCCCGTATTTTGTTGCCACTCTACAGACTTCACCGACGTCTTCCGGGTATTCTATTCTCTTTGGTAAATGCCCTCCAAGAACACCCAGAGGATCGGCAATGCGATGGCCAACGTCACGTCACGCACCAAGATTCTGCTCCTCTGTCGAAGCAATGGCTCATAACAATGCTACCGTCAGCCTTCGCCCGGGATTAGCCCAAAGCCAAACCGCTGCACGACTCAAACCTCAAGCCCGGTCTTCCCGCACGCCTTCCCGTACGTCTTCCCGGGCCCTAGAGAATAATTCCCGTCATGGCAATTGCCGCTCCCGATGCTCTATGCAGGATGCAAGCGCCGCAGACCGATCCTGGCAGTTGGAGTGTGACTTTTTATTCCATCCATGAGCAACCGACAGACAGAGTGACGGAGGTGTATAGCGAACGGAGTACTTGCCATCAAAACATGAGCACAACTCACAAAGAAGCTACGCTACGTCAGTCAAACATTGGCACTGCCGCCTCTCTGGAAGAAGATTCAGAGTCCTTAGAGTCCTTAGCCAGTTCATTCCAGGGACGGAATAAACGTCGCACCAACCTCATGCGCGACCACCGTTTGCTGCACATGCGTACATGTACACATGTAGGTATGTATGTACTAACTTGGGGATGCGAGTTAGTATGTGTTACGCATCGCGGGATCCCTAGGTTCCTCTTAGCCTAAGCTCTTCGGACCCCGCGGACCACGATGCCCTAGTCTAGCCTCATATATCAGGCATCTGGCCAGATATGCCCATACCATACATTTTGTGTGGTGTGAGCATTCCTAGATAGATTATTAATACATATCAGCTCCTTCTAGATGTAATAGGTTATAAGCCCTACGCATTCTAGATTTTTTAACGTTTTATTATTATCTTTATTTTAAACCTATGTTACATTTTACTATATTTAGTACACGTATTTTTTAGATACACAACAGAACTAGCGGTGTTAGTATCTGCATTTAACCTAAACCTTACAATTAAGGCCCTTTTTCCTTTAATTAGTTATTTTTATTTATTTAGCCCTTTATTAATTCTTTTTTATAATAAAAAACACATATAAGCAAGGATTTAAATGCATAACTTTAGCATTTAGGCGTGTAGAATTAGTCCTTATTATTATAGCGTAAAACACTATAACCCCTAATATTATAAGAATTTTTTATAGAGTTTTTTAAAAAAAGGGGCCCTTATTATAACTACCTCTACCGCTAGCTAGGTCTTAATATTCTAAAGTTTAAAACCGCTTAGTTACTAGTTTAATAGAAAAGGTAATTATAAATTATTAGGTATAGCAAATTAAGGTAAAGTAATGCCTACTAACTAGGCTAAGGTATAACTAAGTAGAACTCTATAATTTTTTCTCCCTTTATTATTAAGGTATAGGAGATACCTATTATAAACCCGCTAATCTTTAACTTTATAATCTCTATATAGGTATAGGCTATATAGTGATTTAACCGGAACGGCGCGCTGCCTATACTAATAAACTGTTTAACTAAATTAGTAATCCTTTAGTATTAAATACTAAGTTATAAGGTTATTAATAAAAGGCCCTTATAACACATTATTCTTACTATAATAAGCAATTAAAACACACCTATATAGCTACATACAGCTAACTAGAGTTATAATATAGATAACTCTTTAAATATAAAGAATTTAATACTAAAATCCATATAAATTACGCCCCTAAAGGGTTCTAAAAATTTTAAAGAATAAGAAATTTCTATAAAGATACATATCTGCATTCTTAGCCTTACTAGCTACTTTAAAGGCATAATTCTATAGTCTTAAGAGACTAATAAAAAACATACTTTATTAATGTATTTAGTATAGTAAACGCTATTTATATATATATAGAAAAACATCCTTAAAGTAGGATAGGACTATAGAGGCTATATAATAGACCTTATATAGCTAATTTATAATAATTATAGTTTTTAAGCTAATATTATTATTGTTAAGCTACTTAATAGCTTCTTTTAATTAAAAAGGTTAGAGTTCTTATTAATAAGGGCTTAGCTTAACTATTACTAAAATCTATAGCAAAGGATTAATAACATTATAACTTTACCTAATATTATATAGGTTGCTTAAATACTTTAAGCAGTAAAGGGTGCTATGCCTAACATTTATAATATATAGAAAATCTAAGGTTATAGTTCTAATAGTCTTAAGAAAGAGGAGATATTAAAATATCTTATATATAAATTAAATAAACTAGCTAAGGATTAGAAAGCTAGTTTCTCTATAAAGAGGTTTTTATAAGGAAAATAAAAAAAGAAGAAGGCAATAGAATTAATAACTCTTAAATGCAGCTATATAATTTTAGCTAAACGCCCTCTATATATAAAAGATAGGTACTAAAGGCTTTATCCTAAACTTTAACCTATATAGGCAAAGTTTACCTAAAAAGGGAGCTCTATAAAGGCATTTACACTAAAAAGCACTGCTTCTTCTAATATTATATAAGCAGGAAGCATATTTAGCAGCATAACTATAGGCTTTAATAATAATTATACTACTACTACTAATCATAGCAAACTTATAAGGCATAACTATATCCTAAATATAGGATACAGCAATCACACCTTTAATTTAATAAAGTGGTTTATATACTTAAATACTAATGTAGAAGTTAGACTAATAACCACTAGCAATAGTTAGCCCCTTACTATTAAAGGAATTAAAATAGTTAAATTACCTATTAAGGGAGAATATCTTAAGCTACTAAATGCCTAACTAGCCCCTAAGGCAGAAGTTAATATAATTTCCCTAGGTCTCCTCTATTAAGCTAGTATTATTATAAATAGGTCTATAGATTAACTAATTATAAAGTCCTTATTATAACTTATAGCTTCCTTTCACTAGGCTTCTAATATTATAGTACTAAAGCTTTATACTAAAGAACCTTACTTTAACTTTACAGCATTACCTACTAAAGCTATTACAAAAAATATAGAATATAGCCTTTTATATAAGAGACTTAGGCACGCTAGAAAGGATTAAATAGTCTACATATATAAAGAAGCAGGTATATTAATTAATCTAATATCTATAAGCAATTTTCACTATAAAGCTTGCTATCTCACAAAAGCTAACTAAATTATTTATTATAAGCTATAACTTAACGTTAATGCTTTTCTTAGGCGTGTTTTCTAGGATTATATTGTATATAAACTAGAGGGATTTAGTGGCAAGAACTATACTTTATATGCTATTAATGCTTTTACCTATTTTCACTAGGTTATTCTAACTATAAGTTATAAGAATTCATAGAAAGCTATAGAGGCGTAGCAGACTGCTGTAGAAAATGCAAGCAGCGGATTTACTATAAAGTGCTTCTATACTAATAATACTATGGAATTCCTAGGCAAAAAGTTTGCAAATTACTGCTATAAAAAAGGCATTATTTATTGCACTAGGGCTCCTTATATTCCTGCCTATTAAGGCCTTATTAAAAGGGCTAGGAGAACCCTTATAGATATAGCTTAAGCATTAATAATTAGTGCTAAGCTTCCTAATATCCTTTAGCCTTATACTATAAAGCATGTGGCTAAGATTATAAATATTCTACTAACAAGTAGCACTCCCAGTAGAAAATCACTACAACAAGCTCTCTTTAATGAAATTAGGCTTATTAATAACTTATTAATTAAGAATCTTCGCATATAGGGGTGTATTACTTATATACAAATCCCTAATAAAAGATATATAAAGGCATAGAAAATATCCCCTAAAGCAAAAAAGGGGCGCCTTATAGGTATAGAAGGTAATAAATATTATCTATTTAAGGTTTAGCTACCTAAAGAAAGCTATATTATAAAGGCATAAGATATTTAATTTTAAGAAGACCCTATAATATCTTATAACTCTACTAATAAAACTAAATTTATTACTAAATTAGTTAATCTAGCATTTAAAGAAGAGGGTAGAAGGATTATTACTCTACCTTTTATAGATCTAGCGTATAAAGCTAACCCTTTACTATAAGATAGAATCTAATAACACACAATGCAGTCTAGTACTGTAAATGCCTTATAAGGTTATAATAACACTAAAAACATAATTAGAGGTAACCTTTTATTTAATTAAATATACTAAAGGTTAACTACTCCTCTTAATAAACCCCCTTTATATTATCTCTTTAGTCTATTAAAAATAATATTAAAAAACCTATTAGAATTACAGTAAAAGGAGCAGCTTATTATATCTAAGCAACTTAAAGAACTAGTTATTAACCCTAATAAACATAAGACTAAGGCTCTTTTTAAGCCTATTCCCTCTATTAAAGATATAGAGATAACTAATGCACTATATAATGCAAATTACACTAATATAAACAATATTATTATAATAGTAGAGTCGTTAGAAGTAGTTACTAATAAAGTAACTCTTTTATTTTAAAAGAATAAGATATAATAAGCATTAAAGAACTATAGAGAGAGGATTATATACTCTTAAAGCTTAAAGTCTATTAACTAAGAATCCTTATCTTCCTAACCTAATATATAACAGTTATTGCATATAGGCATATATAAAGATTATCTATACATTATAATATATAGTTAAAAACATGCTTTTCCTAATAGCTCTATAGAGCCTAAACAATTAAACCTTATATATTATAATAATAATGCTATTTATAACTTAAATAACTCTATAAACCCCTTATATTATATAATAATAGTGTAAGCAGTAAGCATAGCTAATATAAAGATATACATACTATTAAATTAGTTTAAGGCATATAAGCTACCTAATTATTAAACCTTTTAGTAGCTAGCTAAGATTAAAGAATTACAAAAAATACAATAAAAAAACAGTTAGTGTCTTATATATATACCTAAAAACGCTATTATTTTTAACAGCTAGTAGGTTTATACTATTAAATATTCTATTAATAGACTACCTTTTCTAAAGGCTCGCTAGGTTATTTACAGTAACTAACACTCTAAAGTCTTTAATGCTTAAAACCTTTATACTATAGTAATATACCTAGTTTCTCTACACATTTTTTATATAATTATTACTATTCTTAACCTTAAGTAGTAGCAGTGTAATATAGTTAATACCTTTCTAAACATAGAGGCTAAAACTAAGGTCTTTATAAGGCAGCCTTATAGCTATAAGGATATATTAGAATAAGTATACCGCCTTAATCATACACTCTATAGTCTTCTAATATCCCCTCTTTAGTAGCTTAATAACATTTTTACTAAACTCTCTAAGCATAGCTTTTAGCGCCTTTCTAGTAAGTTATACATTTTTACTTATAATAACTTTGTTTTTCTTCTTCTTTATATTAATAATATTATTATAGTAGCTTCCTTAAATACTATTATAAACTCTATACTTAATATGCTAGAATCACAATACAAGCTTAAGCGCCTAGGGATAGTCTAGATATTCCTAGGCATATAATTTAAACAGAATTATAACTATTGGACTATTTTACTTTATTAGGAGAAGTATATTAATTCTATTTTTCAATAATATAATACTTTAAGCCTAACCCCTACTCATATACCCTAGCTACCTAAGGTTAAGATTCCTCCTAATTAGAAAAACCTTCTAATAGTTAAAATTCTTAAAGACTAATAATGTAAAATTAGTTACTTTAACTAGCTCTTAATATATATAAGACCTAACATTATATATATAGTAAATAAGCTTAGTATAGTAAATCTAGCCCTAAAGCAAATTTATATAGATTTAAAGAAGTATCTTTAGAAATATCTTTAAAGGATAAAGAATCTAGGGATTCTTCTTAGCAGTATTATTAATAATAGCACTATTAAACACTCTTTCTAAGTCTATAGCTATAGCAATGCCTCTTATAGCAATAACCTTAATATAAGGCAATCTATAGCTAGTTATATTATACTAGTTAACAGTAGCGCTATTCTTTAGGCTTTAAAGTAACAATCTATAGTTATATTAAGCACTATAGAAGCTGAATTCTTTAATCTTATGCCTATAGCGCTCTCTATAACCTAGGTTTTATAGTTAATTAAAGACTTTAAATTTAGTTAAGTCTGCCTATTATTACTATTTATAGATAATTAAAACGCTAAGGTAAATATACTAAATAAGAAGTATTATAGCTATATAAGGCACATTAATTTATAATATAAATAGATTATATAAAGAGCTTATAATAGCCTCTTTTGCCTTAAGTAGGTTAGCACTAATTAAATAATTACTAATAGCTTTACTAAAGGTCTTAAGCGTAAAAAACACAGTAACTTTATATATATACTTTAAATAACCTTAAAGTTTAAGCTTCCTTCCTATAGAAATCGCTAATTACGCTTTAATATCCTTTTCTTTTCTCTTTTTTATATATTTTCTATATATTTTTTACTGCTTATATATTAGCTTTAGTTATAACTTATTAACCTTACTAGAAGCCTAACCTTCTGCATGCAAATTCCTTTAGATACCTTAACACATCTAACATTTTTTATATCCCACTCCTTTGCAATTAAATATTATATATATTTAGTATGGGCTGGTTATTTGGCTATAGGGGTGGTGTTATGTATTGCGGGATCCCTAGGTTCCTCTTAGCCTAAGCTCTTCAGACCCTGTGGACCACAATGCCCTAGTTTAGCCTTATATATCAGGCATCTGGCCAGATATGCCCATACCATACATTTTGTGTGGTGTGAGCATTCCTAGATAGATCATCAATACATATCAGCTCCTTCTGGATGTAACAGTATGAAGGTATGTATACTGTACCCAACGCGTTTGAGCGACAACAAAGTGGTCGGTCGTCTTACTATTGACGCCAGGCCGCACCCTCGAGCTATCGTCGGGCTCCGGTTGCGGCGCTAGCGACAATGAGATCAAGCCATTCCGAGCACGTCCAACGGTCTTCCCTGTTCAGTGTTGACCACGGAGATGAAAATGTGAGTGTTTGGTGCAAAAAGAAAAAGGAGCTGACCTTGGAAATCCCCACGACCCACCGTTTGTGGCCCCTGAGCGGGAGGGCATGCCAGGATGAATGAAGAATCAATGAAAGTGTCAAGGGAAAATCAAGGAAGAATCAACGATGGATTCACGTTAGATTTTCCGCCGTTTTCATTTCCCCCATCCGACCCGTCATTTCGTATCTGGCCCAGGCAAGACAGGCAGCGAGCCGAGTGGGACCAGACCTCCCAGACCTCCCACTTGGCAGGCGCGGCCTGCGTGTTCATGCCCCTCACGGAGTCACGGTCTCACGTCTCACGCCCCAGCCGTCACCCGTCACCCTCACCCTCACCCCCTCAACCTTCACCCCTCACCCCTCACCCCTCACCCCTCACTCCTGACTCCTCACCATCCCCTCCCCCGGGTCCCCGACTCCCGAAGTTCCGACTGCTGACAAGACAACCACCTTCTATTCCTATCTCTTATTACCATCAGCGCCGCCATCATGACCAGCCGTTTCTCCTAGACCTTCATCCTTCCTGACGAGTCCCACACTCTCTCTTCCTCAACAACGCCACGAGTCCCTTTTGCAAGCACCGTCGCTGCTTTCACCGCCATGGCGCGCCGCGAGTCTCTGTCCGAGGTTCGGGCCGCCAACCCGGATCTGGGGCTCAGCGGCAATATCATCTCCGCCGCCTTCAATATTCCCTATTCATTCACCTATCGCCAGGGACAAGACTGGGTGAGTTGATTGGAAACCGAGCAAGCCGTCGCCCATTCGCCCTGTCTCTTCTCTCCTCTGCCTTGTTCCCCTCTCCTCCTCCCCCCTTACCCCCCCCTATTCTTCTCCTGGTCGACAACACGGCTTTTGTTTTGTTACCATGGTCATGCCATGCCACTGCAAACGCTAACACCAGTTATCGCACAAAGAACCTAAGACCTCGCCGTGGTCAATCTGCCTTGTTCGACTCCTTTGCCTACCTCTCCTCCAACGCGACCCCATGGAACCACACCGTCGTGGCTTGGACGGGAGAAATCGAGACGGCACACGCTTCGTCGTCGGACCTTCCTGCCGAACCTTCCAGCCACACGATCAAAAACAGCACCGTTGGCACCTCGTCCATCAATGCCCTGTCCGCCCCCATACCCGTCGACGCCAAGTCACGGCTTCCCACACCGCCTCCAGTCGATGGTCTATGGCTACCAAAAGAAGAACAGCAGAAGCTTGAGCACACTCTCTCGCATAGCAAGACTATTCGCACAGTGCCTGTTTGGCTCTCGGACGAGGCTGAGGATTCAGACGAGGGCATAATGCTCAAGGATCAGTCAAGATGGCGGCGATATGCGCATCACGACCTCTACACGCTCTTCCACTACAAGCAGCACGAGCCTGCAGACGGTCGCAAGGAGCGCGTCCAGTGGGCAGACTACTATCGCATGAATCAAAAGTTTGCCAACAAGATCATCGAGATTTACAAGCCCGGCGACATTGTCATCGTCCACGACTTTTACCTCATGCTTCTTCCTAGCATGCTTCGACAGCGAAATCCCAACATGTACGTCTCCTTCTTCTTCCACTCACCTTTTCCCAGCAGCGAGTTTCTTCGATGTCTGCCCCGTCGCAAGGAGGTGCTCGAGGGAGTGCTCGGCGCCAACCTGGTCGGGTTCCAGTCCTACAGCTATTCGCGGCATTTCTTGAGCTGCTGTACCCGCATCCTGGGCTTTCCCTCCGACGCGCTGGGCATCGATGCCTATGGCGCAAGAGTCCAGGTCGGCGTTTTTCCCATCGGCATTGACGCCACCAAAGTCGAGAGACATGCCTGGGCCAGCTCTGTCGATGAAAAGTACAAGGCTCTCAAAAAGCTGTATGCCGGCAAGAAGATCATCGTTGGGCGCGATCGGCTGGATACGGTTCGCGGCGTGGCGCAGAAGCTGCAGGCATTTGAAAGATTTCTCGAACTGTACCCGGAGTGGAGGGAAAAAGTTGTTCTGATTCAGGTCACTTCGCCTACCACCGTAGAAGCGGACCGAGACGGCGACGAGACAAAGATTGCCACACGTGTCAATGAGCTTGTCATGAAGATCAATGGCGAGTACGGCAGCTTGGGATTCTCGCCGGTGCAACATTACCCGCAATATCTCAACCAGGACGAGTACTTTGCCCTCCTCCGGGCCGGCGACATTGGCTTGATTACCTCGGTGCGAGATGGTATGAACACGACCAGTCTGGAGTACGTCGTGTGTCAGAAGGATGGAAGCGGTCCCCTGATCCTCTCCGAATTCAGCGGGACGGCCGGCAGCCTTAGCGATGCGATTCACATCAATCCCTGGGATCTGAGCGGGATCGCGGAAAAGATCAACAGCGCGCTGACCATGCCGGACGACGAGCGCAAAAGAATGCAAGACCGCCTATACAGCCACGTCACAACACACAACGTGCAGACGTGGATCAACAAGTTCATCCGCAAGGTCTGTAGCGTGCTGGGCGAGTCCAACACGTCCAACGCGACGCCCTTGCTCGACCGTGCTGTTCTGCTGTCCAACTACAGGTCCGCGGGGAAGCGACTGCTCATGTTTGACTACGACGGGACACTCACCCCCATTGTGCGCGAGCCGAGCGCGGCCATACCGTCGAATCGCATCATCCAGTCGCTCAGAAGACTGGCTGAGGACCCCAAGAATTCTGTCTGGATCATTTCCGGCCGCGACCAAGACTTTTTGAAGCAACACCTAGGCCACATCACGCAGCTGGGATTCTCGGCGGAGCATGGTAGTTTTATGAGAGACCCAGGCTCGGAAGATTGGATCAACCTAGCGGAGAAATTCGACATGGGCTGGCAGGCTGAGGTGATGGATGTGTTTCAAAAGTACACTGATAAAGTGTCTGGTGAGTTTTTTT
>SRPW01001232.1:0-11492 GCA_018360225.1 Claviceps pusilla | reverse complement strand
GAAAAAAAAAAAAAGGGGGGGGGGGGGTGTATGAATGTGCTCTCTTCCCGTGCTCTTCTGTGCCATCACCTCCTCACGCACACCACCTCAATGCAAATTCAATGCGTCAACGTCCACACGGTACAACCCCGTTGGCTGGGCCGGCGCTTGTGGTCTATCGAATGAGAGTTGCTTGCCTCGTGGCCCTGCGTTGCCGCCCGTCTCGAAACTCAAAACTCGCCTACTCCCGCTCGAGTCCCCTCAACTTTGTTGGGTCCCGTTTCTTTTTCCTCGTCAGCTGGTCTCTGCCGCCTTATCCTCAAGTCGAACTTGATATTTTCCTAATTCTTCCGTCTCTTTTGCTCTTTTTCTTGGCTTTTCCATCTTTGTGTTCTTTTTTTGGGTCTAGACCTTTTTGCTTGCAGCTGGCTTGGAAGCATTGGTGTCGAAGTCTTGTTATTCGCCCCTCATTATTGTACTCCAATCGTCGATACAATCCCATTTACACAACCTCAAGTTTTTTCTTTTGTCCTTTTTCGAAGACGAGAACTGCACCATGATTGGAAAAGGTCCGTTTCTTGAAAAGAAAAAAGAAATCATAAAACAAAACACACACACACACACAAAGTTCATAATAACTGGCGAAATATTGGGACTAACATGATTCTGTCTTTTCTCTCCCCAACTGTATAGACTTTGAAGACAAGAAACGGCCTGCCGCGTTGAGCCTGACGCCCACCCGGTCTGATTCATCATCTACAGACAACTCGCTCCTCAAGCCTCCACGAACACCTCGTTTCGCAGAAGCCACCTCTGTACACTCGCCCGTGGACATGCCTAGGTCGCCGTTTGCTGACCCCGAGAAGCTCGAAGCGGGTGACTCGCAGCAGCAGCAGCAGTCCGGCGTAGTCGGCTTCGGCTACATCAGCAACACCAACAACGCCCAAGAGTCGTCCGGCAATGAACCCAAATCAAAGAGCGCCATGAAGGTCCCGGGAACCCCCGCCAAACCATTTGCCAATCCTCTAAGTCCGACCTTTCGAGAGGAAGAAATTCTGGAGAAGCGCGAGGCAAAGAATGATGAGCAGCAGGCCAAGGATATTGTACGTTTATCATATGCTTCCTTCTATTCATATGTATATGTTGAAAAACAATCTGGAAAAAAGAAGGAAAAAACAATAAATATCATGTACTAACATCCATGGCTTCATTCTCCAGAAAATCAAAACGCGCGTCCGCATGGCCAAGTTTGCCCTGCGCGGCGTCAACTTTAGCTGTTCCCTCATCATATTGTCCATGCTGTCGGCGTCTTTTTCCATCTTCAACTCGACAAAGTCCCTCGCCGCGGCCAGCAAATTCACGCCCTGGGCTCCCAACACACAAGACACAGCGTGGCCGCAAAAGCTTACCCTGTCCATGGCCTGCCTGTCTCTGTTTGCCTGTATCTTGGTCTTTTGCGGATACTGCCGGGGGGGCCACAAGAGGGCCACCAAGGTGAATACCTACTATACCATGTTCGCTATTGGTTGGGTGAGTCATTTTTTTTTCTCTTCCTTTCTAAATTATTCGCTATTTTTTTCCAAGACATTCACATCCGACGTGTACAAGTGGTTGCTAATCACTCAATCAATCTAGTTCATCTTGAGCATGCTTCTCTGGATCATCACTGCCGTCATCTTCCAGCATAGCAAAAACACGGGCAACAACAAGGACATGTGGGGATGGGCTTGTGTGAACAACCAACGTGCGGAAATCTATTCAGACAAGATTGATTACGTCCTGGTATGCCGCCTCCAAAACTGGACGCTCATCTGCATCATCATCGAAATCGTCATCGAGGTCATCAGCATCTCCCTCTACAGCATCGTCTTCTACCGCTACTACTCAAAGCGACGCCTCATGAAGTCCATGGACATGCGAGACCGGGCCCGGTCCGACCTCTATCTCGCCCAGCTCCGCTCCCAGTCCGCTCCCAACACGCCGGGCTTCGCACCCAAGTCGCCCGGCTTCTCCATCTATGGCCACCACCCCAAGTCCCCCACCGCTCTGAGCAACTACACCATGTCGCCCCGCCATCCTCCCGCAATCTACCGAAACCTCGCCGACATTGAAGAGTCCACCGGCCCCTTTAGCAGCCCCTCCCGCGACGGCTCCGGCTCCGGCCCCGGCCCCGAAGACGGCTCCAACCCCGGCAACGGCGCCGTGCCGCCCCCCTTTTCCATATTCAACCACATGAATCCCTCAACATCACCATCTCCCCCCTCCGTACACGCACAAACAGCCTTCAAGCTCCAAGTCCCTCCCGCCAAAGCCCCCTCTGCCACCCCCAAAACCATCCAAGCCGCCTTCTTGTCCCCGGCTCCCCAATTACCACCACCTTCCACCTCCTTTCCTCCTGCTCTCCATCAACATGCCCCCCAAGCACCCGACGAACCAACCTACGAGTCGGTTCCCATCCCCGGCGCCTACGCAGGACAGGTCATCAAGAGTCCGCCTCCACAGAGCACATACGGCCAAGCAAGTTGAACCAATCTACAAGGACCAAAAAAAAAAAACCATGAAACCCGAGCAGGAAACCGAAATTGTGATGACAGCGTGCGTTGGAATATAATGAGCCCCATGTCTTTTTTTTTTTACGAAAACTATGTACATACTATCCAAACGAGAAAGCCTTTGCGAAAAAAACAAACAGAAGAATTACAACTCAAGACTGAATGGAGTTATATTAATGACATGGATTCTTGGGGGCTGTCTTGGAACAAAGTTGCTATAATGTCCCTTGCTTCAACTCTTTGCCCCCCCCCAACTCACCCCCCTTCTCCGTGGCTTATGGAGCCGAGAAGAAAGAAGAAATGAAAAGAGATGAAAAATGGAAAGAAATGAAAATGAAGTTTTTGGGTGTACTATTTTTATATGTGTGGCCTGCGATGTGGTGCGTGGTGCGTATTGGAAGGGGGTATAAGAATCCACGGCAGACAGAGCAGAGCAGAGCAGAGCAGAGCAGAGCAGAGCAGAGCCGTGCCCATTGTCTGTTTGCCTGTTTTGGCTGACGCTCATGGGCACTGCCATGCGGGAGACCTACGTGCGTATGTATGCATGTACACATACATAGCTACATACGTATATCTCCCTTATGCCAGGTGCCCCCATCCACAACCAGAGTCATAGCCTAGGCGAGGTTACTATAAATGCATCGTACCAGCATCGACGACATCGTATATACCCAACATATCCATTCATGCATTAGAACCCTTACCTTAACAACAGCCTGTGGAAGGACGCTCGGTTAACTTTCAAAAGAATGAACAAGACATTTCTATTTCTATGAAAGGCGCTCTCGTTGTGCGCGGGTTCGGAACAACACTAGAGACGTTCAAGACGGAAGACATTCAAAACAAAAGCATTCTAAACCAGCGACTCCTAGATACAGACATCATGGGCGATGAAAAGATAGTTTTTAAAGAAAAACGATTGCATTACTTTTTGGAGGATGGAAAGCCCACCTACACCTTGATAGTCAATAAGGTGTAAAGGATGCCTCTGCGGAGGATTGTTTTCGTCACGCAGCCATTCCGTTCTTTCTTCCATAACACCCTTCTCGAGGCTCCGCTACCCGTGCAAGAAAACAAAGGAAAAGTAAAATGAAAAAGTTGCCCTGGGCAGCGGGGCCTTCACCCCCGAATGTCCACTCTAAAGAACCGCGAATCTATCAAGAGAGCTGTAACAAAGGAAAACGACCTGGTTATGATATTTCAACCACCGCCTCTACCACTCCAACCACCCTCCCTCCCCAAGCCGATTGATGTCAAACTGCTTGTAGCTGTAAAGAAAAGGCTGCTGAATGACGAAGCAGTCTCAGAAAAGGAGTATATCTTAGAGATTTTTGTGGAGACAAGATTTGATTTCTTTTTCCCTTGAAAAAAAGGTCAAAAAAAAAACGAGATGAACAACTTCAGCTGCTGAGATGCTTAGATGAGGTCAGCGACGTTCATGGGCATTTCCTCAATCTGGGTGCTGTAGAACTGCTCAATCTCACGCATCATGCGGACATCCTCAGCAGTGACGAAGTTAATGGCAACACCCTTTCGGCCAAATCGACCACCACGACCGATACGGTGGATGTAGTTTTCACGGTTGGCAGGGAGATCGTAGTTGATGACCAGGGACACCTGCTGGACATCAATACCACGGGCCAGCAGGTCAGTGGCGATCAGAACACGAGAAGAGCCGGATCGGAACTCCTTCATAATCAGATCACGCTGAGTCTGGTCCATGTCACCGTGCATGGCAGAGACGGTGAAATCACGAGCAGTGAGCTTGTCAGTAAGCCAGTCGACCTTTCTGCGGGTGTTGCAGAAAATGACGGCCTGGGTAATGGTGACGGTCTCGTACAAGTCGGACAGAGTGTCGAGCTTCCACTCCTCCTTCTCGACAGCAATGTAGAACTGCTTGATACCTTCCAGAGTAAGCTCATCCTTCTTGACCAGGATACGGACGGGATCGCGCATGAAGCGAGTGGTGACCTCGAGAACATCCTGAGGCATAGTGGCAGACAGGAGAACGACCTGGGTAGACTGAGGCAGGAGCTGGAAAATGTCGTAGATCTGGTCGGTGAAACCACGAGACAACATTTCGTCGGCCTCATCGAGAACGAACATCTTCATGCCATCGGTCTTGAGGATACGGCGCTGGATCATGTCCTGAACACGGCCGGGGGTGCCGACGACGACCTGAGGGCCGTCCTGAAGGGCCTTCATGTCATCGCGAACGCTGGTGCCACCAATGCAGGCGTGGCACTCGACGTTCATGAAGTCACCAATGGCGACAACGACCTTCTGGATCTGCTGAGCAAGCTCACGAGTGGGGGCCAGGATGAGAGCCTGGCACTGCTTGACCGCAGGGTCAATCTTCTGAAGAACGGAAATAGAGAAAGTAGCCGTCTTGCCAGTACCAGACTGGGCCTGGGCAATGACATCGTGGCCCTTGATGACAGGCATAATGGCGCGCTGCTGAATAGCAGAAGGGCGCTCGAAACCATAGGCATAGACTACACGTTCCGCGGTTAGAATTTTTTTTGGGACCTCACACTTCTCCTCTCTTGTTCTCATCTTTCCCCAAGACGTCATTAATAAAGAGACAATGTGCATGCATGCAATGCTCATCATGATGCCAAGGAAAGAGAAATAGAATTTATTCATTATTTTTTTTTACTTACCACCTCGCAGAAGCTCAGCCTTGAGGTTCATGTCATCGAAGGAGTCGACGGTCTCATCGTAGTTGGACTCAATCTGTCCTGCAAAAGGGGTATTTCAGGTTAGCCATGTTGCCACTCAGATTTCCCATCTTATTTTTTGTGCGGGGCAGGAATGGCGGGCCGGAGCCAAACAGCATCGTTGGGTCTTGACAGACGTGGCCAAGAAGGCGCGTAGGCAGTCTCCCTCTGCTCTCCCCGTCTCTCGCTTTCAGAGGATGTCTGCCAGCCCGTCGCGATGCCTCTAAACTATTCTGCCCAAAGCACAAAAGAACGCCTTAGGATAAATGTGAAGAAACTCACCCTCGGGGACATCCTCGAGTCCCTTATCGGTAGCCATGATTGCGGTTTGGTTGGAAAAATCTAGATCAAGCGCAGCTCGACCTAGATAGTGGCAAGGACGCGAGGCGACGAAGTCGATGAGGTAGGTGAAAAAAAAATCGCAAGATCCTCACTAGGAAGGCTGCGATTGTCGGGAAAGGGAAATTAAAGGTCGACCAGATCCGTAAGCTCTCGGAAAAGTGAGAGCTGAAACGAAACCTAGGAAGAATTCGTGATATCTTGTAGTGATGTTCCTTAATGGAAAGGGTTTGAGGAGAGGAAAAAAATTGTCTGTGGAGGGGCGTCGGCCTTGTATATTTTTCACCTGCACATGGGATGACCGGCCAATCAGGGACGACTGTGAGGATGTGGGACCCACGCTTAGGGTACCCTCTCGGGCATATCCCCCAGCTGTCTGTCTGATTGTGCCCGATTTTTTTGAATTTTTTTTTTTCCTGTCCCGCCTCCTCTCCTTTCCTGAGGCTGGAACGCCTTGCCATCCACCTCATCCGCACGGGCCAATGAGGCCAAGTGCTTACACATTGTCGTCTCTCATGTGAGCCTGGCTCACAGCAAGACCAGATATCAAAAACCATGTGACTGGATTGGCAGTAGCCTCGTCATACCCAGCACCCAACTGCTTCTCTTTGATTCAGTCTATCATGGGGCATGGAGGCTGATGCGTCTTTGTTCGTCTCAAACTCTCAAACTCGTTTTGCTTTGATGGGTGCGTCCCTGCCTCAAGGCGACGACCCACCAGCCAACACGAACCTATCAGATGCACCAATATGCCTTATCCTCATTGCCCGGTGGCCCGTCGTAGCCTGTGGCCACTGCCCCCCACTGGCCACTGCCCGTGGTCGACTTTGCCAAGAACCACGCATGCAGCCGCGCAGACACACACCAGTCACACTTTGTTGACGGTGACTCCGTAGCTTCTAACGATCACCCACGTCCTTTTTTTCTTCTCTGCCCCCTTTGTTGTCTCGCACATCGAAACCGTTCGAGGCGTCTCGCTCCGTTCGTCTCTGACTCACTTCTCGCGCAGCCGTCAAGCCAGACCAGGCAGTCGGCTGAGGGCAATTTTCTGCAAAGTGGCAAACGCAATCTATCGAGGTTCGGATTAGAGGTGTCTGTATACCAGCTCCCGAACTTACTCGCACTGCCGTTTGGGATTCATCAGGCTGGGCCGCAGCTGCATGTCGGTCAATGTTGTACCTGCAACAATGCCTTCCGCTGTCCTGGTCCCTGCTCATGAGCAAATCCGAGGCATAGCCAACGAGACACACCAAATTGCTGATTCAACTTCACTTGACGTCGCTGCTGTTCCGCAAGGCGACTCTATTCCCACACACGTACTTGGTGTGAAACCGCTGGGCAACTGCTTCTTCTCAGAGCGCCCGAATGCCAAGTTGAGCAGTGGAACATGGGGTGTTCTTCCAGATGAGATGATCATGCTGGTTCTGGAGCAGATGGATGTCAGATCATTGCTCAGCCTGGGCTCAACATGTAAATTCCTGTTTGCTTTTTGTCATTCAGACGAGCTGTGGAAAGCACTCTTCTTGCTGTAAGTGCTTTCATGTGAGGCCGTCCTCTACTCTTCAGGACCTCCATCGGACCTGTCCCGACTCCTGGCCCATTTGTGTAGAGCTTGCGCAGGGCTGCCGATCCGTACATACTTTATGCGGGCTTGAACCTGTACGAGAGTGAGGCTAATCTGCCGTATGCCATGTCAGTTTATCTACCGATGCTAGTCGGTCTCTCACCTGGCTTGGTTCTTGGAGATCAACCTTGTTGGCATTGCCCAAAAATCGAGAGGCTGTTGTGGATTGTGGGAACGTCTTCTCGGATGTTTTGCATAGACCTTTTGCTTGCAGCAACATTAATTTGTCCAACTTCACATCCAACATACCAAAGTCCAATCAAATACGCCGCATGGAGAATCTCAACTATGAGCAATACGCAGATCGATGGGCCGAGCAGCCCTTTATTCTCACAAAATGCATCCAAGACTGGCCTGTAATGTCCGAATGGACGATTGAGAAGTTATTACACGCATTTCGAAGCGTCGAGTTTCGCGCGGAGGCAGTTGACTGGACGATGGGTAGATACTGCGACTACATGAAGAATAACAGGGACGAAAGTCCGTTATATCTTTTCGATCGAAAGTTTGCCGAGAAGATGGGTGTCAATATCGGGGACGGGGACGGCGCAGCATATTGGCGACCTGATTGCTTCGGACCAGACTTATTCGAGGTTCTGGGCGACGAACGACCAGCACATCGATGGCTCATCATGGGCCCCGAGAGAAGTGGCTCGACTTTTCACAAGGATCCCAACGGCACAAGCGCCTGGAACGCAGTGATCCAAGGCTCCAAGTACTGGATCATGTTCCCCCCAAATGCACAGGTTCCGGGCGTCTACGTGTCAGAGGACAGCAGTGAAGTGACTAGCCCACTCAGCATTGCGGAGTGGCTGTTGGCGTTCCACGAGGAAGCAAGAAGTCTTCCGGATTGCAACGAAGGCATTTGCCAAGCTGGCGAAATACTGCACGTTCCCAGTGGATGGTGGCACCTGGTGGTTAACCTGGAAAGCGGAATTGCTCTGACACAAAATTTTGTTCCCCAGACCCCGAGCTTGAATCTCCTGTCGGAAGTACTCTTGTTCATGCGAGACAAACCCGACCAAGTTTCCGGGTTTGACTGCAACGTCGATCGGCCCTATGAATTGTTCAAGGAGCGTCTTGGTCAGAAACATCCCGAGGTACTGGAGAGAGCTCTGGAGTTGGCGGACAAGAAAAGCGGCAAGAAGAGGAAGTGGGACGCTGTCACGGGAAAGGAGGCAGAGACTGATGGTTCCGGGGCTGGGTCGGGCTTCAGTTTTGGCTTTGGAAGTGATGACGATGAAGACATTCCCTGACGATTCGTTGATGCTGCGTAGGGAACATCTCAGTTGGGCGAACCTTTTTTTTTTTTTTTTTTTTTTTTTTTTTTTTTTCATCCAGGGTCAAGATGTCAGTGATTCTGTGGCACTCATTCATCTGTTGTACTACATAAGTATTATGTACTCTATGTACAAAGAAGATCCCAGCTATTACTTCCCTCGTCGCTCTGTCGAAACTTGATGGTCCAGCCACTTATTTGCACCAGACAACAGAAGAAAGACCAGGCCCTGACCAATCACAGGGCCGTTGCCCGTGACTTCGTTCCTTCCACTAGTACTTAGTACTTTACGAAAACCAAGAGCAGCAGGCCCTGTAGCTTGTACGGACTGCCAATGTCCTTTCACACACAAACTTGATCAGGGAGCGACTTTCGGCCGCATTTGTCTCTCATCGGTACCCAGTCGCCCATGTTATTTTCATGGTACTTGCCCCACCCGGGCTGCCGGTCCGTCAGCGATTAATGTTGTTGTTCCAGGGCTGCCGGTTGCTTAGCTTGGTATCTCTCCAGTCACAACAAAACCTGAGGGTCATGACGCAGCGCCGGGGTGTCTCCCCCCCTCCGAATCGTCCGCATCTTGCGACTTTTTTTTGCGACTCGCGCGTGAGCCATGGATCAAAGAAGATGCTCTTGGTGTACTTGAAAGCGCCAAGTTTTCCCTCAACCAGTCATCGGCAGCCCAAGCCCGCTCATCAATCGTGACTTGCAGGTCATGCCCGAGGTATCCGATCTTTCTACCCCCTCTCCCTCTCCCCCACGAGAGCGGGATCGGGCACGGGATCGGGCACGAGATCGACCGCGCGAGAGAACACAAGACCGGAATATAAGTCGTGAGAGAAATCAAGACCGTGACCGTGACCGAGACCGAGACCCGCATCGAGATCGAGATTTTGGCAGGAATCGCGAAAGACAACGTGATTATGACCGGGATCGCGAAACAGACCGTGACTCAACCCTGCGAAACAAACGTCTGAGCATCACCGAACGAATCCGAGGCACCTTTGGTCAAGCCCGCAAGGAGACAGCTGCTGCTGTACAGAGGCGCGCCTCGACTTCTGCTACCTATGCCGCCAGGAAGTCCCCGATCCCGCTCATCCGAGAGTGGCTTGATACCTGCAATACCGAACATGGTACACACTGCGCAGATCACGACGAGGTTGATGCGCCAACCTGGGGTCCCGTCTTTCTCATCGACTGCGTCGAGCGGTGTCTGGTTCATGCCAAACCCACCGACAGATACGCAACCCTTAGCTACGATGAGGGCTCTTCGAATCCTCGACACAGTAGGCCCGAAGGACCGCAAGCTCAGCTGCTGAAATCCAACGTCGACGCTTATCAGCTCAGCCTTCCCGACAATGATGTCTCGCAAACGATTCTTGACGCTATATGGCTGACGAAAAAGCTCGGTATACGTCACTTGTGGGTGGATGGCCTCTGCGTAGTTCAGGACGACGAGAAGGACAAAATGGAGCACATTGTCCACATGGCCTACATTCTTTCCAATGCCTATCTGGGCATTATTGTAGCATATGGTGATGTCAATACGGGCATACTTCCCCTGGACCCGCGGCGGCCGATTCGAAATCCCAAACAAGGCAGTCAAGAACACTCCGAATTGCTCCAGGCATCAAAGTGGAACACAAGGGTTTGGGCCCTCCAGGAGCGTATTTACTCGCGTCGGACGGTCTTCTTTTTTGAAGATACAATCACTTGGAAGTGCCACTGTGATCTCTGGCAAGGGGACACTACGAACATGATGAAGATCCTCAAGGGCAAGAAGCCTATTTGTACACATGGCCTCTCGGAATCGGTATTCGCATATCGACACTCGCCATGGCCAGATATGGATGAATACGCTCGATTGGTTATGGACTATAGCGTCAAAAGAGTCCGGCTTGTGGATGACACTTTGATGGCTTTCGCAGGCATCACGCATGTTTTGTCGCGTACTTTCCAGGGAGGATTTGTCTACGGGCTGCCGCTCATGTTTATCGACATTGCGCTGTTATGGCGACCACAAGCAACGATTCGGAGACGGCCGTCGTCCCGTCCCATATGCTTACCTTCGTGGTCCTGGATGGGCTGGTGGACTGATGGAGTCCCCCTGGATCTTGTTCTATGGAGGGCAGCGGCCGACTACGTCCAAGCAACGCGGTCAACAACAACAACAATAACAACAACAAAAACCGAGCGCGGCCCGGATTCCAAGAGGTTTCAGGGCACTCATCACTTCCGGATCAAAGCCACCGTCATCTGGAACCTATCTGACGGGGTCAAGAGCATGCCCATCAAGAACACGGGGCTTCAACTGCGGGAATTCCGTTCCCGCAGAAGCTCCGCCTCGGGGTTGCCACGCGGCTGGACGAGATCGGGGAACCACTTTCGACACGACTGCGATGAATTCACCACGTTCAAATATCCCATACCCATTGAAGACGTACCGAAGGGTACCAGCGCAGCAGCATTTGACTCTCGTCCCAGTCCGACGGAGCTGGATTTGCCTGGTCCTCTGTTGTTCTTCAAAACAACGTCTGGCTTCTTCGAAGTCGATTATGCCATCTCCGTCTCACCTCGAGATAAAGCAAGCCTGCCGATTGCGATTGGCAACATCTGGAGCAAGTCCGGTCGGTGGATTGGCGAGTTCAGAGCGCATGATGGTTGGTTGGGCATCCAGTCCTCCAATTACGACGGGGAGGAAAAACTCGAGTTCATCGCCATTTCAAGTGCCATGGAGCGCAAGGGATCTTATGTCTTTCCGATGGACAGATTTGAAGAGAATATGGATGAGGATGGTGTGGTGCATTTTATCAATGTGCTCTGGGTGGAGAGGATCTCTGGCGTGGCTTTCAGGAGAGGCATTGGGCATGTCCTGCAGAAGGCGTGGGATACAGATGCGCGAGATGAGGTGGACATCTATCTTGGATAAACGGCCAGCCAGCAGATGTAGTCTTTTTTTTGTGTTTGAGGGCAATAAGCGAGTTGATTGCGTTTTTTTTTTT
>SRPW01001231.1:0-11499 GCA_018360225.1 Claviceps pusilla | reverse complement strand
AAAAAAAAAAAAAAAAAAAAAAAAAAATCATACATCGCGTGAGCTCATTGTTTGCAATTCCGTTTGGATGGCGGGCGAATTAGACTCAATGCCGTTTCAGAACCAACTCACCGGTAGCACTGTCAAGAAAGTGGCGATAAAACTTTTGCTTGGGATCCATGATTGAATATGTAACGGAATTTTTGGGTCCTCTCCCCCCTGCTTTGATTCTTGTATGCGGCTCAAACGGCAGTTTTGTTGTTTGTTGACCAGAGAGCTTCAATATTGCTCTGAATGCGAAAGGCGATGTAGCTCACAGACAAGGCAGTCACGGCGCCTGCCTCCCCCCCTTTTTTTGTTGTCTCCTCCGAGCCCGTGTCCTGTTCGAGTCGCGGCCCCGACTAGCCAAAGCAAAGTATCCAAGGGGCGGGACAACAAGAAAAAATGTCGCAAATGAGAGCAGTGACAATATCGATAGATGGAGCAGGCGGGAAAAGTGTCCAGTCTGGTTTGATTGCGTCGGGCCAGCAATGCAGTTGGCCTCGGACGGGACATGTTGTATGTATGACATGGTCGAGCGAGAATCACACCAGGTCGGCAGCCTGCGAATGGGACCCCACACTCGGCAGGCGGCACCTTCCTCCACCTCATCTGCCAGACGGGAATGAAATGAGGGGGTTCTCGTCACCAGACTCTTGACTCTTGACTCTTGATTCTCGAGTTCTGAAGTGCGTTGGGATTGGACTAAGCGGAGGCTGAGACAAAAGTCGGTGGCAACAGACAAGCTATTGTCTTTTTCGAACCCGGCGTGAAGCTTCAACCGGCCGCGCAGTTCCAGGAGCCACGACTAGCTAAGTGCGGTCGGTACCTGAAGCTCAATCCGGTCCGAGGCGTGCCAAGATGTAATATGTAGCCTTTCTTGCGGAGTATGCGACCCGACTCAAAACCACGCCAGTGAAATAATGCAGCAACAAACAAGGACACTTTACGAGGTGGCCAACTCGTCTGTCATTTTGAGCGGCATCAAGAAAACAGTCTTCCTTATAATTTATCCTATAGCATACTTCCTTAAATAAGGCATACTTTACCATCGCTTGTCTGCGTCGCCGGCTCCATGACTTGTGTTAGTATTTCATGATTCGTGGCTGTGGTATCTAATGATTGCGTCAAATGTAGTATTTCTAAACATCTTGATACCATCAAAACGTGCACAACGATTCGACTCAACATCATATTAGTGAGTATACATTAATTATTCTATGTGATAATGGGCTTTTTATTCCAAAAGGAAGAAAACACGAAAAGAACAGAAACTACAAAGAGGGGGGAAGAAGGAGGAAGAAAAAGAAGAAAAAGAAAAAGAAAAAGAAGAAAAAAAGAAGAAAAAAAAGAAGAAAAAAAGAAGAAAAAAAGAAGAAAAAACTAATAACTCGACCTAGTCCGTCCAGGACCAGCCATTCGCTTGCCGCCATTGGGCAACGCAGGGATTATTGGTAGTTGAAACGGCTTCTTCTGTGACAGGTCCATGTTGAGTACGCGCCACATGTCCCAGATATTCGCCCGTCTCGCTGGAAGCATGCTGTACTGCAGACTATACAAATTCTTGCGATTAATGGGCGGCACAAACTGGCCTGTGAGGAGACACAGCAGTACTCTGGGGGCCAGATAATGTTTTCGAATGCGATGGGCCATCTGGAAATACTGGTGGAACATGGCACTAAAACTAAGCGGAATGGACTGAAATAGAACGTTAGCATAGAAAGAATGAAAAAAAAAAAAATAAGAAAATAGAAAGGAAGGAAAAAAAAGGTAAAATAAATAAGAAAACCATTCTTAGACAGGTTTATGCCAGAAACAAGAACAAATCTCACCTTGAGATAAATAATGGATGTCGGGGTCTCCTCATTCGTGGAAGTAGAATTGGTGGTTCTGTATTTCTGAGTGTCACGAAGCTCGAAACGAATGCCGCCTTAATACACGTTAGTTACACGTTTGCATCTCCTTGGTAAGATCCATCTTCAAAGATTCGACTTAGACATACCAGGCAGCCGTTTGGAGTCCTTAACACGTAACATGACCGCAAACAAGGGGAAATGATTTAAAAGAGACAGCAACGTGTCAAATCCAGCCTTCATGGAGATAATAATCATTCTTGCAATGGCAAAGTTGAGGTAGAAAACAACCACCGTGGGCAGGAGGAAGAAAAGAAGGGTGAACAAGATTGTGCCGACGAGAAGTTGGTCCAAGTCATAATCGCACGAGTCAATACGATTGCGGAGCACGTTGTGTTTCTTTCCTCGAAAGAGATGAAACAGGGACTGCAGAATCGTGAGCTGCCAGTGGTAGATGCGTGCCGAGGCAAGATAGAAGGAGTAAATGTGCAACGTCAGCGCCGATAGAAGATCGGAGCATAGAGCGACTGGCATACTGGCACCCGCAAAGGACGCAAGACCGATAAACCAAACTACCTTGGGTAAAACTGAGTGAAAAGTTCCCACGCAGCCTATATCCAGAGTAAGTAAGCATATGTGAGTTGTGTGAAAAAAAAAACCCCAAACTGAAAAAAAAAAACAAAAAAAAAAAAAAGACTTCTGGACGCAAGACTTACTTGACCAATAGTCGATGACCCAAAGGAACAAATTTCCCAGAAAATCGGCCAGCTCGCTGTTGAGCTTCAGACCTGCTGGCCAGCCCATCAACCACTTGATACTGGTTTCAAGAGCCTCGACTGTGTAGATTCTGAGAAGATCGCCTATCTGCGTGGCCACCCAGTCTGAGTGTTCCACAATGTATGATCCCAGAGCCATGCCGATAATCATGTCATTTGCGACGAGCCAAAGGCTATTATAGAACCGGATATACTCGGGGTGGCTTGTCGTGACGCTGGCCCAGTCCAACTTCCTCTGTCGTAGGGTTGAATTTTGCATCGGCCAGTAACAAAATTGTTGCAGTCGGATCTCGATTTGCTGTGCAGTGGCCGAGATGTCTTTCAGAGCGGCGTAGCCTGGTTTCATGCGAAACTCCAAAAGAACAAGTAGCATTTCCGCCACGATTCGTATTCCCATCAGAGAAAGAACAAAGAGCCTTTGAATTGTTGGGAATAAATATACATTAAAGATGGCCCAGAGTTGCGTGAGAAAGTAATTTCTCACAGTTGAAGCTGATTCCATGACCTGCTCCGACACGCTAAGGCTTCGCTTTGGTCGTGTGCCCAGCCGCCCAACACTTTTCTGCAGCGTCTGCTCCAATTCCCACGACCAATTGACTTGATGTATTATCTTGCGCAACGCCTTGTCCCTGGCCGAAGACACTCGATTGGTAATGGTGTGCTGCTTCAATTTTTCGACAAGTTTTTGTCGTACTTCCTTTGCTGTCCGTTCCTGTTGCTCAATAGCATCATCCGGTTCGTCGATTTTGCCATCATCTAGCAGTGAGCCCTTGTCCCCCAGAGCTAGCGCTATCGGCGCCAAGGAGACATATTGCATATGCTTGGGTTTAGGCCTATCGTAGAGGATGAGTTGTATGCTCGAGGCTTTGGAGCACGTGATGGTTGGCGGTCGTGATGATTGATTGATGGTGGCGCAGACCCAAGACGGATCGACAATTTCTGTAATTGCCGCGTTTGACACTCCAAGAACATGCATTGAGGAATGCCCACAAAGATCGTAGATTCGCACGGGAGAGTGAGGGGCGCTTCGGAAGAATGTACCCAACTTCAGGTGGAATTCAACATCCTGAGCCTATGTTCGTTAGTATCAGCCCAGACAGAGGTGGGCTGGTCTAGAAAAAAGGGGGCAAGAGCCGCAGAGACTTACTCTCACATCGTCCAGAACGGCGACGACGAAGACATCCAAGGTAGAGTTCCTCCACCCAACGACCACTCCGGGACGATCTGACTTGCGAATGTCCGTCGGCCAGAACACTCGCATTAATCCATCATGCTCTACCATGACCGACAGGCTGCGATTATTATGATTATACGAGTCGAACGTTTGAAATTCTAAAATGAACCGCGACGCCTCAACTGCTCCCGAGCAGACAAACCGATATTTGAAACTCGTGGATGCTAGTGCGAAGGAATGTCAGTGACACTTGCTAGGACGGCAGACCACGGACTCGACCTACCAAATACGTCTCCCTCCGCGCAATCCAAGCGACCGGTAGGAAAATGGTGGAAAACAAGACAGTCAAGGCAATGACTCCTTTGGCAACTCGAATCTGAAAAGAAACAAAAAAAAAAGAAAAAACCAGAAAAAAAAAAAACAGAGAGAAACTCAGGTCAGTGGTGTGACACAACGCCGCGCAGGATCGTCCCGCATCGAATTACAAAAAAAAGGGCACTTCGTAAAGAGCATACCACAACTCCGTACTCAGCGGCAAAAATGGCCAGTTCATAGAGGCGGGTGACAAGATCCCACCTCGCAGTTATGTAGCCAGCTACAAAGATGCCGAGGGTGAGGATAGAGAATGGGTGCATAGAGCGTTATCGGCTCTGGCAGCGCATGCCGTCAGATATGCCAGGCACCTGGAATCGGGAGCAGAGCGAATGATGTAGTCGCAACTCGCGGGGCTGGCAAGGGCAGCTCTGGTTTGGGCAGAGGATATCTCTGTGTCGATTTTGTCGCGTAGGAAGAGAGGCGTCGAAGCAGACTGTGGCACGGGAAGCCTTGGGGTCAAGGCCGGATCCGAGTTTCGTGTTGAGGAAGAGAGGTTCCTTAGCCTGGGGTGGACTGAGGACTGCGGACTGCGATGCGCTTTGGTTGCCTCGCCGGCAAGCAGGTGTCTGGTTTCGACTTTCCTCTGATGCTCAATGCTCAATGCTCAATGCTCATCCCTCATCCCTGTTCCTGCGACTTTGAGGGACTCGGAGGTGGGGCGAGAGAGCAAAACCAGAACAGCGTCGCATCGTGCCCCGCTGCAGGCTGGGCCCTGTTCCTTCCTCCTTCCTCTCCTTGATCTGTTGACATCAGAGCAACATTGAATCACGTGGCGTTGGCCGGTCGCAGCCGTGTCGAAGTCTCTTGAAATTGAATGCTGGCATCTTCCTTGAGGCTGTAGAGGCCAGCGAAGCAGACGATGAATTGCATACAGAAAAGATGGACTACAGAGATGGGAGAGCCACAATAACACGTGCCAAGGCCTACAATCATACAAAGTACAAGAGAAGTAGAGAAGAAGCTCTAAAAAAGCTCAATCGAGAAGAAATCCACCGCCGGCCAATCATGCTATTCTGCCTTGGTATTAGCAACACCCAACGCTTCATTCAACTGGACGTGGCATCACGGGGCGTCATCCTGGATGTGACCTACTCTTGGGCGCCGTCAGTCTCATGTCGTTCTCCTTGTTGTCTTCCCGGGCCTCATCAACAAGCTTGTCGATGCCCTTTTCTCTCAGAGCAACCTGGCGATGTGACAAGTCAACATGGCGGTTCACACCGTAGACCAAGAAAGAAAGAAGAAGAAAAAGACTAGACACAAGGCGCTGACAGTCACGCACCCCCAAGCACTTCTGGTAATCCTTGAACAACGCCGCGCATTCCTGGTTGTCTTTCTCGGCACCTCTAAGATACTCTGGCCTCGGCGTCAGCCATGTTCAATTGTCTGGACTCAATCATGTAGCGTCGACGACCTACTTTCGCTGTACCATTTCAAGAAGCACGTGTCATAGCGCCTAACGACAAGATGATGAGCTGCGGAAATAGCAACAAACGAAGGGAGCACAGCTTGCTTACTCTTTGACCTCATTGCACTCGGGTGCTAGTGAGGCTGACATGGTAAAAATAAAAAAGAGATGAAACAAAAAAGGATGCGATGGACAAGTTTGACAAAAAAAAAAACAGAGGATAGCAAAGCTGAAGAGCCCAAATGCAAGCACAATGTGGTCACTTCAAAGGTACTTTATCCCTTTGGCAGTCATAAGGCGCCAAATGGGTACCGACAGGGTTAATTGACCAATCACAGTGGGTAGTGACCAAGGTACCCTAATCCTTAAAGGGCTTAGTGATATTCTAGGTTACACTAGTACATTAGAGGTACATACACCTATATCACATTTCCTCGCTTTCTATAAGGCTTATTGCTAGCTACTAGGGGACCTAAACGTAGCTTTGACGTACCTGCAGCCGAGTGGGTCCCGTGACCTGGGTGGCGCCTTATGACTGCCAAAGGGATCCGTGTTGTCTGGTCGTTAAATCGAGCTCAAGTCCACAACCGAAGCTTGTTGGTCGCTAGCAGCACTGAGCGCGTTTAATAAACTGGGTCTGGCCGAGCCGACAGGCGGCTGCAGGCCCCTCAAGCTGGGATTGGTCCAATCATCGATTGACGATGATACCAGACCTGACTTTGCACAGGCGGCGAGGACGCTAAAGCTCCAGCGGATCCCGTGTTCTCGCGCCCATTTGATGCGATTGACGACTTGCGCAGCTGCAAAGATTGAACTAACACGCACGCCAGACCACACATTGAATGTTCCGTTGTTGACACGACCAGACGGCTTTCCCGCGTGCCAACGCGCACGCTTGCGAAGGTCTCATGACATGATATTCGGTTCTCGCCCACGGCCTCAACTCCCCGAATTCAAGTCGCTCTTCCCATAAAGTAGCTTACAACATTGAAAGCTCTGCCCCGACTGCACGTCTGCTCCCCACGTTTCCGATAAAGATGGTGCCGCCGCCCAAAGAGCTGGAAGCGGCCTTGATTGACGGCACGTACCATATCTTCACGACGGAGCCCGATGCGACAACTGTGAACAAGGTTCGAAAACATGTAGAGGAAGAACAGGGCCTGGAGGAAGGGTTTTTCACCGGTGATGAATGGAAGCAGAAGAGCAAAGCCATTATTAAAGAATATGTCGTATGTCTGATACTTGGCCATCCGTGCATGGCACACGACCCCCCCCCCCCCCCCCCCCCCCCCACCTGAAAAAAAGTTAGAAAAAATAAGTACATGACATTTTAACTCATTGGTGCAGGACAAATTACTCGATGGCTGGGAGCCAGAGCCGAAGCAGAAGCAGGACACCAACCCGGAGAATGGAACCAAGAGACATGCCTCTGAAGACGAATCGTCGCCCCCGAAACGTCGGAAGCAAGCTACCAAGAAGGGAAAAGATGGCGCAAAGCCCAAAGGACGACGAGACAGTACCAGCAAGACGAAGACGACAAAAGCTCGGCCATCCAAGGCGGCGTCGCGTCGCAAAAGTACGGACGCGCAATCGGCCGCCGAGGAATCAGACCACGAATCCGACGCGACAATGAAAGCCTCGTCACCCGAAGACTCTGGTGAAAATGCCTCGTCATCTATCAAGGTCGACGACACCTCAAAACAAGCAGCCGCAGAGGAGTCAGAAGAATACTCGGATGTCATTGACGAGGGCCCCAAACCAAAACGGAAAAAGAAGGACGCGAAACACCAATCCTCCAAGACATCGAAGTCGGCGGCGGCGACGGCGACGACGAAAAAGTCGACCACGACATCTACAGACAGTTCATCGCAAGAAGCCGAGATCAAGAAGCTGCAGTCTCAGCTGGTCAAGTGCGGGATCAGGAAGCTGTGGCACAACGAACTCAAGCAGTACAAGGACGACAGTCGCGCCAAGATTCGGCACCTCAAGAAGATGTTGGCCGATATAGGCATGGACGGACGCTTTTCCGAGGCCAAGGCGCGTGCGATCAAGGAGGCGAGAGAGATTCTGGCTGATGTGGATGCGGCACAGGAAATGAACGCGCTATGGGGCATGGGCGGCGGCCGGAGGGCCAGCCGAGGCCAGAAGTACAAGTCGGCGGAGCGCGACGACAGCGACGATAGCGGTCCTCAGACGGGCGCTGTCAAGAAGGGCGGCAATGGTGATGACAAGGAGAAAGGCGACGGCGACTGTAACGCTAACGGCGGCGGCGACGACGACGACGACCAAGCCACGTCCTTTGCGGCAAGACGCAGGCGAGCACAAGCTGATCTTGCCTTTCTTGGTGACGAGAGCGAGTCCGATTGAACATATTTATCTGGCTGCTACATGGTTTTCTGGTTGGCGATGCTACCTGGAAAGGTGTTGCATGTCGGTTGTCGCATCAGGCTTAGGACATGAAGTGATGAAACTTGTCTGTATATCATGAAGTTATGGGCGCAAAATGTGCTGAGAGCTTTCTTTTTTACAAGTTTTGGGCGGATGTATTTGTTGAAACCAATTGTGTAAGTTGGCATGTTTTGTTTTTTTTTTCTTTTCCTTTTTTTTTTTATAAAAAAAAAGGAAAAGAAAAAAAAAAGGAAAAAGGCAATCATATCAAGCATCATGGAAATTACTCGACAAACGTCATCAAAATCTAATCCGACCAAGCCTTGTACACAATTCTGCTTCCAAACGTCTCCCCCTTCTTCAAGATAGTCATGCTTCTCCATTCAGGAACGTTGACCGCATTGACCCATCGTCCGGGTTCACAGCAAAAGGCACTGCGGGCGCCCTTGGCACGGAGACCGTCCACGGCGGGTACGTCGGTAAAGTCGCCCGTGTAGAACTGGTACGAGGGCTCTGTGCTCAAGACCTCCAGATGGATGCCCGTCTTTGCGTGGCTGGCGGCCAGGTCCCGCGTCAACGGCTGGGCGCGGGTGTCGATGGGGACGGAGGCAGGGTCCGTGACTTTGGTGAAGCAGTGATCGATTCGGGGCTCCGTGGCCGTCAGGGTAAACGGCTTGGTTGTATCGAGCGTGGCATGCGGAACTGGTGGTCCCGTGGGAAGAGACTGCTCATCACTCGGGAGCAGATGATTCGACGAGAGCGTCACGACTGTGCCGTCTACGGTGGCATCGCCGGAGAGGTTGAAGTAAGAGTGGTTCGTCAAGTTGATGGGTGTCTCGTCGGCACCGGCCACCAGCTTGGCCTCGTACTCGATGCCCAGAACCAGGACTTCCTTGCCGTCCTCGTCCCTGGTCTGCGTGCCCGTCGTGTAAGTGACGCTGGCCGCCACCGTGCCGGGGAACCCTTCATCGCCGTCCTCGCTCGTCAGTGTGAATCGGACACTCTCGCCGCCGTGGAGCTTCTCGACTCCCGGAATCTGTCTGATGCCGACCGGGTACGGGCCGTTCCAGAGTCGCTTGCCCCAGCCAACGGTGCCGCCGTGCAGGGTGTTGGGTCCGTCGTTGGCGACGAGCCGATACGACTTGCCGTTGACGGCGTCCAGCTTGGCACCCTTGATGCGGTTGGCCACGCGGCCGATGGTTTCACCAAAGTAGGGGGAATTGTATCGAACGTAGTGCTCTTGCGTGGGGAAGCCGAGGACAATGTTGGTGTCCCTGACGCATATGGACTGGATGATGGCTCCGAGGGGGAGGAAAGAGAAGGGTACGTCGGCCATGATGGTCCACGACTAGTTGGTGTTGAGAGAGAAGGAGAGTGTGTGGATGGACTCGGTTGACCAGGACGTTCTGCTATTTATTGAAGAGTGGACAGAAGCAAGAGCGTGATGACGGGTCCAATGCAGGCGTCACTTGACTCTTGGGCAGAGAATGTCCCATGCAAAGTCTCTGGAGTCTGGTCATTGGTTAGCGCATGTCCTGCCATTCATGTCTGGTCCGGCCCGGTATGGTCGGGGACGTCAGGGACGTCAGGGTCTGGCATTGGTGGAGGCGGGGCCGCATTTCAGGCTGCGCAGTCACTGCTCAACCGCCAATTCGTAATTCGTCGGAGCACTCCAGGCATGTTTGTCACTGGTCTGGCAGCCCGGAAGGACTTGGACCAGCCAGACAGACCCATGCAGGCTCCCGAAACCCCCGTGAGGAGGGCGCGGGGGCGCGGGGGCGCGGGGCGGGGATTGGCGACGACTTGTGCGTTGGATGGATCGATCCAATGGAGAAGCCATCGTCGACGGCCCGTGTTGCAATTTGCAATACCAACAGACCGGACCAGATGAAGCAGGCGACATGATGCGAGTGCTGCTTTGCGAGGGCAGGGTCAACGTAGCTTTGCGGAGCAGACAGCATGCAGGGAAAGAGGCATGTTGTGCCGTGTGTGGGAACTCGCTTGCTGAGGGTTGCGCGAATACCGAATCCATAAGGTATTCTCAAAGTAGGCGCATATGCATTGCTTTTTTGGAGATTTGGCATCATCCTTGTGTATCCATCCATCCGTCAACCGCCATCAGGATGAGGACGAATCATTGAGTTGCCGAGTGATTGACCCTCCATCCCGGGCTTGGGCTGCTTAGTATTCACAACCATTTCTTTCTTTCTTTCTTTCTTTTTTTGTAGACAATTTCCCTTGTCATTTTGGGTTTGCCGTCAAACACAGCTATCTGCGCCACAAGCGCACATCAATCCGACACGTCTGCTTTTCCTTTCTTGTCAGCCAGCTTTCGCGTATCTGGCTTCCCATGCTGGTCCCTTTGTCACTAGTTCCCGACTTCGTAGCTCAACAAGCCTCACGGAGTCACAACCACCCTTTTGATTCGAGCCCTGGCCTGACAGGACTGACAGGGCTGGCAGCTGGCAGCTGACAACTCCGTCCTGATTCCCAACATTGCATCAAACAAAAGAACCTCACAGCCCTAATGTCACTGTCGTCATCAATGGCGACGTCGAAACGAAAAAGGGGCGAGGACCTCGCTACTAACAGCCTTGGTACATTCTCTTTCGATCTCTCGCAGTCCGACACGTCGGAAGATGGACACGGCAGCCCACGATCCAAAATGGCACATCGGTTCCTGGGGCTGGCACTGGGAAGTGGGGGCGGGGGGCTCCAGAATGACATTGACGATGGAGACGACGACGACAATGGCCACGACTCCATGAATACGACGCGGAAGCGGCAGAAACTGGATCAAGATGTCATTGATGCCGGACTGACTGGTAACTGGGATGAAAAGAAGCACATCACCGCAGTCCCGGATTTGAGACCACATGTGCACGTGGGATTCGCCGCCGCTTGTCCCTTGAAACCGCCTCTCCCTCCAGACAACACGGGGACGTCCATCCCCAACAAGTCGCCGCTGCGCAAAAGAGCCGGGACACCGCCCCTCAAATTCAAGGTTGCACCCAATGGATCCGAAGAAGAAGTCGACTCCGGACAAGACTTGGAGGCGGCGGATGGGCTGAAGGAAGAGGACGATGTGGTTGATCCCATCAGAGCAGCCCTGACTTGGCACGAAGACGAGATCACGGTATACGATCCAGAGGACGCGGATGATGACGGGATTGGTGTCAACGGAATCGGCTTCAAGCCAACACCCGCAATGGCCCACTCGAGAGTCATCAGAAGGCGGCAACAGATGGCTGAATATCGCAAGCGCGAAGCGGGCGAGGCTCGTTCCAAGCGCACCCAACGGCGGAGGGGAGAAGATTCTCTCTCAGCGCGGCCCAAGAGAAAATCGCCTGCGAGAAAGGTACATTTTCTTGAACCCGAGAGGCAACATACCGCCGTTTTTACTCTATAAGGCTGGTCCTTGTACATTTCAACAATAGCACGAGAAATGCTGCCGAGGTAAGATGGTACGACAGGGGACAAGGAAGTGAGCGTGATGAGCACACGACTTGA
>SRPW01001230.1:0-11524 GCA_018360225.1 Claviceps pusilla | reverse complement strand
CACACAAAAAAAAAAGGGGGGGGGGGGGGTGCTTGTGAAAAGAGTGAAAAACAACGGCTAGCAAAGAAGTCTGATGAATTCCTTTGGGTGCGGTAAGGCGCCAGATGGGTACCAACAGGTTTGGTGAGCCAGCCATAGCTAAGATAAGTACTATATGCTCTTATGTTTAGCCAAGGATAGAGGATAGGGATAGCAAAGGTACTTATTGATAACTTGTAGATGCCGTGGCCTCTTCGGCGCCTTGCCGCGCCCGAAAGGGATCGAGGGGGAAGCAGCCAACGAAGAAGCTATCCCACGCTCTCCCTGCGCCCAGGATGACGATACACTTGGCTGGCATAGAGCTCTGATAGCAGCGCACATCTGTCAGAGGATGGGCATCTTCTTTTCGGCACATACATACGGCACTCAGACGAGCAGCTGTGCCTCTCCCCCGTTGGCCTGGATTTCATAATAGATAGACTGTAGAGGACGCCACCACTCGGCATGTACAGTGACTTGACAATTCTTTTGACCGCCGAAAAGGATATACTGCGTTTTACTTTTCCCAAGAGCCATTTTAAAACAAAAGACGTTAATGCTTTGTATGCTGCCCTTCTGGAGCTTGATTATGTCTACCATAAGAATATATGATAATGATATGTAAAACGCTCGAGTGTCGGACAAATTCGGAATACCTTACTTGTTCGAAAAGTGCTCAAGTCACTGTACATACATGTACATACACAGTATCACCGCAAGCATGGGATGTTTCATTACCCAGCGGGTCTGGTCGTTTATCGCGGCTGCAGATCGTGAGGGAGAATGTCTGGGACGACAGGGCCACAGGACCACAAGGACCACATGGCATGAAAATAACCCACCAGGGACGTGTTTTGCTCTTATCTAATACGGACACTTTTTTTTCTTTTCTGTCTTGTTATATTTTTATTTTCCATCTTTGGGGGAGTTGGGGGCGGGGGGCGGATTCTGTTTTTCTGTCTTGTTATATTTCTATTTTCCCATCTTCGATTTTTTCCCAGGCACCGCGGTAGTTTTCATGTCCGCGTTCGATCACGGGACATCGCCCGTGGGATTGCGACAGCCCGTTCTCGGGGTGACCCTTGGCCATGCGTCCTGGATACACCTATGCGTGTAGCATCAATGTCTGACACCGAGACCAGGCGCAACGTCATGGGAGACTAAACGGGGGGCGGGTTACTGCGCCGAATTCGGCACGTGAAGTCCACGGGCAGCTCATGAGCAGCACGGGGTAAAGACGAGCGTCGGATAGGTCCGCGCGAGTATGTGTACTGAACAAGTGCATGAGACCTACATACAAACGTGTGTATATACATATATACCTGTGCAGGAAGTTTGTTGGGGAGGCCAGGACGGTCGCACTGGGGATGGGCGGCTGCGGATGGCCGGACGGATATGCGGATGCAGTATTACAAAAGTACCACGGGATTTGTAGTCGGAACGTTTCTTTCCTCTTCATTCCGGCCACAGAAACGGCATGTGCCACACTGGATGAACAACCTTTTCATGGACATGTGATTCAAGGCCAGTGAGGCCATCCTGAAAGATGTGCAGCCTAAGGTGACAGTCAATACAGAGAATATTTTCAAAGAGAACACAGCTCAGAGAGCCTCGTCTATTGTTCTAATCATGACCCGTTCTAACGCGCGTGCCGAAGCACAGTACATGCTGCTCCGACCGGGTATAGTTGAGAAAAAGAGAAAAAAGGAAAAGAAACAAGAACAAAAAAAAAACTCCAACACAAAGATCAAGTCCCACGCAAAATATGTTTTCATCTTCCTGATAAACCGCGCATCCAGCTATTGTATTTTGAAACACCTCAAACGCCATACCATGCAATGCGTTTGCGAAAAAAAAAAAAAAAATATAAACCCCGACAGAGGCAGACATATCGTCGCACGGCCATGTGAGCATAGCCGCGCGAAAAGAATAAACAAAAGGGGGGAGTGATTTTTCAAGTCGACATCTTCAGACACATCAAGTCTTGTTGGTGTTGCTGCACGGTTGCCGACATGCTCGTTTCTGCCGTCCAACAACTTCCTAGCACGTCCTTCCGTCTCACATCAGCTGTCGCTGCCGAGCCTTCTCCTCGGCAAACACAATACGGCTCATCTCCAAGACGCGCTCAAAGCCCTCGCGGCCCTTGACGGCGTTTTCCTTGAAGCGCGTCACCAGCGTGTCTTCGATGCTGTTCTTAATTCGCTGCCAGCCGCCGCACAGCGCGGTGATGCGGGCCGACTGGACAAACTGTGTTTGGTGTTCGCCCATGGGCTTGTAGATGACCTCCTCCTGGACGTTGACGAGATTGTTCCACGTCAGGTTTTGGCTGACCATGGTGAGGGTCTTGTTGCTGGGGTCGACGTAGGATGCCTCGAAGACGTAGCTCACGTCCATCGAGGTGCCCATCAGGGTCTTGATCCAGTCTGGAGCGGTTTGTTTGCACGTGATGAGGCGCTCGGTTCGGAGGATGCCAGTCTTGGGGTCGACCTCGCGCGAGAGGGTGTCGACGGCGATGACGTGCTCCGACTTGTTGTTCCAGGGGCCATACTTGCGCCAGTTGGCCGTCGAGACCTCGTCCCACGAGTAGTTGTATGTGACGGAGTTGGAGAAGACCTTCATGTTGATGATGTGAACGAGAACGTATGGAAACGGGTACGTCGATGGGGAGAAAATGTTTCGAGTCTTTGTTTGTAGGCCGGAACCTTTGCCGCGGAGATCGAGAAGAAGGGAGCGGAGTTTTTTTCGGATTTTTTTTCCACCTTGAGTAATAGGTCACGCGAGCGCGTCGTCCGAAAAAAAGGGGGTTCGTATGTCGTAGCGTCCCCGAACCAAAAGAACAAAGAAAATTAAAAAAGGGACAAAAACGCAGCACAACAACCCGCAGAAACGACACCAACGCACACGTCAACTGAGGTAAAGCAAATCTCTAGAGGCAGAGATGTCAGCAATAGTGGACGTATAGAGAGTGTGGTTGGTGCAATCCAGCGCTGAAGAGGGATTTTTTTTTCTTTAATATTTCGGATCAGGAGTTAGGTTAGGCCCATCAAACTAGGGGGGGCTGAGGGCGAAGATAAAGTTTTGCCTCAGGTAGGCATGGGCATGTGAGAGAAGTCCGTGCCAGTCCTTTTCTTTAGAGTGGGGAGGCAAACCCCGACCGCAAATTTTTTTTTTCAAACAAAAACCCCATGCATATTGACTGGAAAGAAAAAAAAGTCGCTTATGATTCCTGATCGAGTCGGCGCTAATCCCAATATGGATAGATCAGTCTTGGTCAGCGCGATAATACACCGGGAGCAGAGATTTATACCTGCGCTCTGATTGGCCCAGTCACCCAATATTCGTGTTGGCCACTTGACTCCGTCCGGGCGCGGCGACAATGGCCCATTTATTTTTCTTTTTCCTTTTCTTTTTCCCTCAATGTCTCCCCCGAGGTTCCCTGAACCAATCAATGTCCGAGCAAGAGCATTTCGGGGCCTTTGTCGCCTTTGCCACCAGCGTTTCGAGATGCTTCTGCGCTTCCAAGGTATCATGGCAGTATGTCATGCCGCCCCACATCCGTACTCTCGCTAAAGAGCCGAACGGATACAAAGCAGACTCCATGACTGATGCGACACACCAGAGTGACTGTGACGGCGGGCCTTTCTAAGGAGCCATCAAGTTTCTCGATCCCGTCCTCGAAACAGCTCCACCTCTCAAGCCTCGGCCGAGGACAAGATGGGCGGGCCCTTCCGTCGCAGCATAGACGTGGCCTACGACTCGCGTCATGCGACGCAATATTCTGCAAAGTGAAAGCAGAAGGGGATGGATCTACATGTGCCGGGCATATTCGCAGCTTGAATCGCGGGCACCCACCCCAATTCATTGATTTGTTCAACCGGTGAGGGGGTTTACACGATAAGAGCATGAAATGACGTCAATGCGAATGACAAGTCCTCCTTGTACAAAAGACTGGAAAACAAGACATGTATACCACCATGTCCGTTCGAGACGGAGAGACCCTGCGATGTCATGTCACAGAGCAAAAACAGGAGCAGCGTCGTTGAACGGTGCGCATCCGTCCAGCCACGTGGTCTAAGAACGGAAGCTTCTCCCGCTACACGCATGAGAGGACAAGCCGAGTAAAAGCGTGCCCGTGGAGCATTTCCATCTGCTGATGGTTGTGCTTGGTGGTCTCCCTGTGATTCCAAATATAAAAACTGGCGAGTACAGTGTCGCATCGGGATGACTCCGAGTGCCATCTGATTTACACAACATCCACACTTTGTGCATCAATGGCGATGAAATCGTATTCTGTCGTCCGAATTTTCTGTTGGCCTCGCCAATGGGCACTGAGACGTGATAACGCCGAGTCACATAGTAAAAAGCATTGGCAACCCTTTGCACCAGGGCCATCCTCTTCCAACAGCAGCATCTGTCAATCCTTGCATCGCAGTCGAAACGGAACAGTTGTGGTTCGAATTGGCAGATGTCTCCGCCGTAGTTCATTGATCGATTCTCACCACTGGTTCAGCCAGTTCCAGGGTCCTCCGGTCCCCGACTCTTGACCAGCTAAAGGATGTGTCTTTGGAAATGGGCATCGGACTCCTTGGCCGTTGTATAGACGTGGTCGCTCGGTACAAACGAAAGATAACCCGCCCCCTACGCAGCATCAAGTCCGTACACGATGACAGGTGCTCGATTCCCAAGATGTAATGTCCCAGGTGACAAGTCCTGTCGTCGCAATCGACGGCGCAGCTTCCGAAATCTGCTTCGCAATTGAATACTAGGTACATGCGTGTCTTTTTGCGTGGGCGGGCCGGATTGCAAAGAACGGGGGACGTGGAATACATGGGCAGTGCAACCGCGCGAAAAACGATCGGGAAACAATTTTCAAAAGACCTCATAAGTCGTGTGTCTGGTTTATTTGGTTTGTCAATGTCACGATGTCGAGTGCGTGCGTGCGCGTGCGTGTGCGTCCATGTACGGAATTTCACGCACTCGACGACCACGAACGACGGTCAAATCGCAAAGTAACCTCTCTGGGGCTGTGGGAGAAAACTGCACGTCCTGTAATTATAAGAAGAGCCTGAAAAGAGGGTTATGCACGTTGACCTTGGTGGGGGGTCAATGCCAATCACGACAGTAAAGCCACGAGGCCGAACAGAGAAACGACATGACAAGGCCATGACGTCAAGGCAGGGAATAAAAACAACTGAGCTCCAAAACCATTTCCATTGCGTACATCAAAGACAAGCTGTCTTCCGTGTTGAGGTCTACCAAGTAAACTACCACCATCGGCCGCCCATCAGTGCCGCCCAACCCCCTCACACAAACGAGACTTGGAACAGGGCCGCCACAGAAACCCTCCCCCCCCCCACGAATGGGGAAAAGGTACAGTTAGACAGTCATACATGGCTTCATGGCTCATGGCTCATGGCTCATGACTTCATGACTTCATTGTGCTTAACGAGCAATGCTATTTTCATTTCATCTTCCTTTTTTTTTTTGACATTGGTTTTGTGTTGGCGGCTCGACTCCATATGCAATACCGCCTAGTAATCTTCACCGCGGCTGATGACCTCTTTTACGGTTGGTCGGATCAAAATAGTCTGCTCGGTGAAAAGCACAAGTAGAAGGAAGAGGAAGTACAAACAGTCAGTGATTCAAGCAATGACTGGCATGTATACGGAGGGGAAAGAAGAAGGAGGGGAACGTACGTGCTCGTATTGAGCGGTATAAGAGCCCTTCTTGTCACACAAGGGCGGGTAGGCTTCGACGACGCCACTATTGACGAGGCTGTTCAGCTGCAGAAAATAGTTAGCACGTGGTCTGACTTATACGTTTCATGTTTCGCGTTGCAAAAGGTAAAAGAAGGGTAACGAATTATGCTGCAAAAGGCCAAGGAGTAAGTTGGAATAAAGTAAAAAAAAAAAAAAATATGTTGTAAGGCGCAAAAAAAAGGACGAGGAAAGTAAAACGTAGACGTACGCCGAGCAGATACTTGTCTTGGCCGAGACGGTCGAGATATCGACGGCAGAAGGGCAGGGTGCCAAAGTTCTTGTTGATGACGCTGAGAAGAGACTTGGCGGAGCTCAGACGCAAATCCACGTGCTGGACCTCTGCGTTCTTGGCGTAGTGGGACACTTCCATGTCGTCTCTGACGTAGCCGTTTCCGGTGCTGCCAAAGGTCTCAATGGCAAAGACGTCGCCCTCCTCCATCTTGGTCTGGTCGTTGCTCTTGACAATGGGCACGGCCTTGGTGCCGTGGATGCTGTAGGGGAGGATGTTGTGGCCCGTGAGGTTCCGGATGCTCTTGATGGGGTAGGTGGTGCCGTCAATCTCGACCTCGAAGCTCTCCATGGTCTCCTGGATGACGCCGCCGATTTCGCCGACACGGGCGTCGATGCCGGCCTCGCGGATGCCGGCGTTGGTGGCCTCCTGGACCGCCTTGAGCAGATTGTCGTACTTGGGCTCAAAGGCCACGGTGAAGGCCGAGTCGACGATACGGCCGTTGACGTGCACGCCGAAGTCCACCTTCATCACGTCATCCTGCTGCAAAACCATCTTGTTGCCGGCGTTGGGAGTATAGTGCGCGGCGCAGTGGTTCAAGCTGAGGCCGCAGGGGAAGCCCATGCCGGCAATCAAGGCATCGCCCTCGGTCAGACCCGAGTGTCCGGTGAGGGCCCTCACGCTGTTCTCAATGGTCTCGGCAATCTCGGTGAGGGTTTGGCCGGGCCGGATGGTCTTCTTGGCGTACTGGCGCACCTGGCGGTGAATCTCGGCGGCCTCGCGGTAGTCGCTCAGGAATTCCGACTGCAGGTTGTCGAGGTGGCGCTTCTCCTCGTTGGTGGTTCGGTAGTTGTTCTCGTCCGTGTACTCGACTTCCTCGCCCTTGGGGTACGACTTGTCGGGGAACAGCTGGCTGACCATGACGCTGGGAGGTTCCGTCTGTGCAGTGGGCGTCTTCTTCTTCTTCTTGGGCTTTCTCTTCTTCTTCTTTTTGGCAGCTCCGGAGGCGCCGTCTGCGCCATTAGCCACGCCATGCTCGTCAGCATCGGCGCCGTCATCGGAGTCATCTGCGTGTTCGTCGTCGTCGCCGCCAGCAGGCGTCGTGGACTTGGCGCCCTTGCCATTTGGCGCCGCGGCGTCGTGCACTGGAGAGGAGAAGGAAAATGGTCAGTCGGCCGGCCAAATAGCATTCTCTCCTCTGATGAGAGAAGAAGAGGAAGACTCGAAGAGACAACTGGCTGTGAGTGACGAGTACCTTTAAGCTCCTTGAGAGCAGCGGTGGGAGCTTGTGCTGCCATGGTGGACTGTGTCGTTGGCAGGGGAAGCGGGGTGAAGTCGTGAAAGTCGACCCCGAGGAGATGAAAAAAGTCTGGTCAATTATCGAAACAAGATGGGCTGACATGGATGCAGTTTCGTTGTGGAAACTCTCGACAGGCGGGCCGTGGTCCGCCAATGACCACCAGGACTTGCCCCGAGAGGGTTAGCGGCGAGCGCCGACGGTTTTATGGGGGCACGGGTTTTGAATGTTTCTTTTTCTTTTTCTTTTTCTTTTTCTTTTTCTTTTCCTTTTCCATTCCCCCCTCCCTCTACAGCAGCATCCATGATTGTCTGCGTCATTGATGGAATCGATTTCTCTCGCCACTCGCGTCACACTTTCTGCTTTGTGCCTCACACCTTGACCCGTTGCATCTCTGATTCGTGTGCTCCCGCGCCTGCCTTGTCCCATCCACGATTGATGATCTGACTGCTGACATGTCGGATGCTTCTTCACTTGGGCACGTGTCGCTGCACCCTGCAGCCAACAGTCTGACAGCAAGAAGACGACGTACATGGGTTGGAAAGAAGGCATGGTGAACCGGCGGCCGAGTCAGGTCAGAGGTGCATAGTCGATGAAGCTGCGTTTGTTCTCCTCGACTCATTCTGGCTACCCTGCTCAGGTTCGCCACGCGCAGCTATTGAGCTCTTGAGCCACGCCCTTGGGAGTCGCGACAGGAGCATCGCCAGCTTCCTCGAGGGCGTCGGGGATATCAGAGCGTGGCGAGAATATGGACTCGGTCCCGCGGAAGTCCGTCGGGACTTGGATCCACGCGGTCGTGTTGACCGCCATGTTGTCGCCGGTGGCCAGGATGCGGACAACTTGCTGCTGCCAACCATCGCTTAGACGTACACGCGGACATTCTTTCTGGCATGAGCCGTCGTGAGCAACGTGACAATATCTTCGGGCCGTAAGCGCATCTTCGTGATGCTCTGGAGAATGGTGCTTGCGGGTGACTTTGCCGGGCCTCGCCGCCTTCTTTGGTCCCGGACATGGAGCTGTCCGATCTGAGAACGGATGGCAAGAGTCTATGGTGGATTTCCAATCTAGGCAAGAACCTCAAAACAGCTTCTTCGGTCTTGATATTTCTATTTTTCCGATTTTTGGTTTCTAGAAATGTCTAGCTTTTTTTTGGAAAAAAAAAAGAAAGAAAAAATATAAAAAAACCATACATGTCATTTTCGCTTACATCTGTAGTCCATCTCCTCTCCTCTTTCATCTTTGACGACGCCATGTCTTCAACCACCCCACGCTAGCTGCATCTCTGCATCCTCTACGGTGATGTATACGGCATTTAGTTACTAAACAGGAGGCTAAATCTCGTGAGAATAGGGGTTTGGTCTCGGGTCAAGCATCTTGTGATGACATTTTCGCGAGTTTCAATGTTTACCACGTGGGCCATACCGATATTCCTTATGTACACATAAATGCATACATATATGAGTCTATGAATACGTGAATCAGATGGGTATCCCCTGCTGAGTGGTAGCCCAAAGGGATTCCCTCTCTACTTAGAATCTGGTAAGATCCTCTCCAATCTCGCAGTGGTCCAATAGAGACCGAGAATGCTACAACTTTTGAACTGCGAAAATAACAAAGATGAAAAGACTTCAATCTTTAAAGAAGAGAGAACGAAAGAAAAGTGTTTCGTTTTTCAAATATTTTACATTTATGCCCCAGAAGAGACCACTATGTTTGATCTTGGCGGCGGGCACATACACATGTACAGCTTACCTAATAAAGTCAACTCGTTACTCCCCGCAAAATGCACGTAGCACATCCAGACTCCAGAGTCGAGACAGAAAAGACGGAGGGCATCATCCATCCTGACCATCCAGCCTAATACTCCTGACATCTCCGCTGTGCATTCTACACACGCGTGCTGAACTATCGATCCAATTGACATCTGTCTCGTCTCTGAAGGGCAAGGCGGACACAGAATGGACAGCCAGGTCGACAGATTGGTGGACAAGGCCTGGGCCAAGTACACCCAGCTCCGCCCAGACCAACGACTCTGTGAGTTGCCGTCCTCTCCGCGCGCGTCGTCGTGATGGTGGTGGTGGTGACACACAGTATTCACCCTTCTTGTCATAATCTAACCCCACGCCGTCCAGTAATCGGCATAGCCGGCATTCCCGGCTCCGGCAAAACAACCCTCTCCCGCATCCTCACCCAGTCTCTGAACAACCGCGCCTCGCAAGACCATCCTCATCTTCCTCCTCCTCCTCCTCATCATCATCATCAGACTCCCTCGGCCTCCCTCGCGCCACCAGCCATCTACATCCCCATGGACGGCTTCCACCTCCCGCGCGAAGCCCTCTCCGCCATGCCCAACCCCGCCGAAGCGCACGCCCGCCGCGGCGCCCCCTTCACCTTTGACGCGCCCAAGCTGCTCGCCCTGATACGCAAGCTCCGCGCGCCTGTTGACCTGTCCACCAGCAGCACAAGCAGCGGCGGCGGCGGCATCATCCTCGCCCCATCCTTTGACCACGCCATCAAGGACCCCAAGGAAGATGACATTTCCGTGCTGCCAACGCACAGAATCGTCATCCTGGAGGGGAATTACCTGGCCCTGGACAAGGACGTGTGGCGGGACGGGGCGAAACTGTTGGATGAGCTCTGGTTCGTGGAGGTGGATTTCGGGGTGGCGCGGGCGCGGCTACGGGAGAGGCATGTGCGGGCGGGGATCGTGAAGACGGTGGAGGAAGGGGATAAGAGGGCCGTGGAGAATGATTTGGTGAATGGGGAGGAGATTGTGCGGTGCAGGATGGCGGTGGATGAGGTTATTTCGAGTAGGGAGGACGGGAGGTGGGTTCATGAGTGAGTGGTGTTGCGCGTCTGCTCCTCACGTTTTTGTGCGTTGCCAGCATCCTAGTTTCTGGGATTAAGAAAGACAAGCGTAAAAAAGAATGAAGAAGGAGAACAGAAGAAAAGAGGAAGAAAGAAACGCTTGCTATACATGACGATCAAAACCAACACCGCTCCGTCGTATTTCCCCTTCTTTACTCTTCTCCCCTCGCATCATCCTCTTCCGCCATCCTTTTCTGCTCCGCGCATGCCCTCCTGAGCTGCCTAATCTGCGGAGCCATCGTCGACCCGGTCCCCTTGCGCGACCTTAGCGCCTCCAACCACCTCTTCTGATCCGGAAGGGGCTCCCCATGGCCCTCCAGCCCCAGTACCTCCATCAGCTCCGGAATCTCAGCATGGTCTCTCGTCGTCTTCATCCGATGACACCACGTCAACCTCTTCTCTTCGTCCTCGTCCTCCTTGGCCCCCTCCAACAGGCCCAACGGCGAGGAAGAGACCTCGCGCGGCGCATGACCCGGCCTCGTCATGGTGAGCGGCTCAAAAAGAAACTCCCCTCCTACCTGACGCTGGTCGCCCGACTTGAGCGCCAGGCCCTGGGGAACGGCGCGCAGGGCCTGCCCGATACTGTAGATGGTGCTCGTCACGAGACTCGTCTTCATGTACACAGGCCTTTTCCCCAGCGCAAGCGTCTTGACCATGCCGAGCTCGTGGAAGAGCGAGCCCGACGGGTCCGTGAAGATGGCGTAGGGCCAGTTCGTTGTCTCGGCGTACATGTCTATGAGGGCCGGATCACCGCACCCGATGACGACGATGGAGGTGCTGATGGGGATGGTGGCGAGTGTCTCTGGTGGGATGGATTGCGCGATCGCGCGGAGGTATTCCTGGCAGTTCTGGAGAGCAGTCAGTCCAGGTCACTGACTTTACTTTTATACTATTCCTATAATTCATTCGTTCCTTTATTCGTTTTTTTTTTCGTCTCAAAAGGTTGTTGGTTACCATGGGCCATTTTGAGGCACCAGGCATTCATATTCAACAAACTCACACCACAGTAAAAGTGTCGGATGAAAATAAACAGCGTGCGCCTCGTCGTACCAGCCCCGCGATATAGCTTCCCAAACGGCCTTGGGTGACCATCTCTGTCCAGGATGGGATAGTTTTCAATCCTGGCAATGGTCTTCTTCGAGAGCAGTTCATCGTTGGTGGACACCTCGCCTTCGAAGTCCCGGGGCTGGGTCTTGCTGACGTCGACCGTGGACAGAGGGCGAGCGATACCGTCACCGTCACCCGCACGTGTAGCAGATTTGGCGCTGTCCGTCGTCATTCTCTGCCAAGACAACTCGTGTCTCTATTTCTGTGTCTCTATCTGCTTTGGGGGGGGGGGGGGGGGGGGGGGGG
>SRPW01001229.1:0-11540 GCA_018360225.1 Claviceps pusilla | reverse complement strand
TTAGTTAGTATTAAGATTTATTTAGGTTTTACTATAAATCCTACCTTCTTTAATTCTAATTCCTCTATCTTTAAAAACTTTATATTATTAAGATTAAGGGTATTATTTATTTATATACTAATTACACTAAAGTATTTAATTAAATTAAATACTATTAAGAAATATAGGTTATAAGTAGAAGTAATTATTATTAGCTTCTTATAGTAGTGGCGGAAATAAGTTACTTACTAATATATGCTAGCTTTAGCAATACTATAAAGGGGCTTTATAACTTCTATAATAGTATCCTTTAGGTATAAATGTGCAATTTATATTAGTAATTTAGCGATAATTAAGTAATTTAGCGTTGTTTTTAATTAAATATATGCTTATATAATATCCTATAACTATAAAAAGATATAATCTTTTGCTAGGAAAGGTGCTAATATAATAATAAGCCTCTAGCTTGCTTATTAAATTGTTAGGGATTATATTAGAATCTATGCCTTTTCTATATTACTATAGCCTTCTATTACTAGCTGTTATGGACTGGCCTAGAAGGCATTTGCATTCTAGCGTTGATAGTATTATTATTAACCATAAGGGCAGTAAGAAGGAATCCTAACGTAGTCCTCCTGCCTCCCACTAAATATAAACTTATAGGTAGGGCTAGCCTTAATAGCATATAACACTCCCCCTCTCTATCCCTACTATACCTTTAATAAAAATCTAAGCATTAAGCTTAAATCTATTATATAGCTCCCCCCTTATAAATATAAAACCCTCTTACCTTAAAATAAACGCCTACCCTATATAGTTTATATAGCTACTTAGTAGATATAAGCTATCTACCCCCTAGGTATATACTAGGCGTATATATATATAACTAGTTAATAATAACCTTATAAAGCTATCTCTCTAATTACTAAGCCTAGCGTTTTATTATAGTTAAATAAAGAGTATATATATATAACTCTATTAAAATAAATAATAAAGTAATTCCTTAAATTACTTACCTTAGTATTTTAAGTATAAAAAAATATCTCCCTTTATTATCCCCTCCTCCTTTTACTTAATTACTTATTAGCTCCCTTAGCTTACTAGTTATATTTTTATAGCTACTCCCTTATACCTACTTTCTACCTATTAAGATCCTTTATTACTTCTTTACTTTATCTCTCTAAGTCTTTATTATATTTTATATTTTATTACTTCTACTTTCTTAGCTACTTAACTTCTTAGTATATTTTTAGGTTAGTTATATAGTATTTTATATATTCCCTTCTTACTAACTTAAAGCTTTTTATTAAAATAGCTACTATTACTATACTGCCTCCTTCTCCTTCTTTACCTAAAGAAGAATACTATATTATTAAGTACTATATAATAAAAGGTAACTTTAATAATAAATTATATACCTCTACTATACTTATAACTCTAGAGATATAGTGCCTCTTTTATTTTATATATATAGCTTATAATAGCCTCTTTAGCTATATATTAAAGCTAAAAGACTCTTATAAGCTATATTATTACTATTATTATACCTATAAATATTACCTAAACCTTATAGTATAAAGTTTTATACTATACTATTTTACTTATAAAATAATAGGCACTATTTATTTTAGTAGAATTATTATATAGCTATGCATTCTTACCTATAATATACTTAATAGAAAAGGGTAATATATAACCCTAACGCCCTAGTTCTATACCCTTAGGTGCTGTTTCCTTAATATATTAAATAATACTTATAGGCTTACTTATATTACTATAGCCCTAGGGTTTACTCCTTTTATTACTAATAATACTTTTTACTATAAGTAAAATATAGGCTTTTAAGGCCTTATTATGCCTAAGCAAAACTAAGGTAACCTAAATAGTGCTACCTTCTACTCCCTATATACTACTATAGTATAAAATACCTATAAATTATTTACTATTTAGTATACCCTTACTAACTATATAAATATATTAGCTGCCTAAACTCCCTTCTACTAGCTCTACTTTAGTAATACTTCTAGCTTTAATAGTAGTCTAAATAATAACTAAGAAAGAGGTAATAAGGAGATATTAAAAAAAAGCCTTAAAACTATTAAAATATTTAAGCTACTAGGTTTATATATATAAAGAGGGAAGAAAAGAGGCTTAATATAATTAGAGTTATATACTAATAACTTCTAAATAAAATATTCTTTACTACCTTATTAAACTATTATTATAAAGTATACTGCTTTATTATACTTTAAACCTTATAAGAGTAGTAGTATTTACTATACTTTTAAAAGGCTTCTAAGTTAGCTATATATATTTATACTATTTAACTAATATATTCTACTACTTACTACATCCTAATATATTCTTTACTATTAGTATATCCTTTACTATATATTCTAATAACTCCTCTTTAGAATTATTATATACCCTAATTAAACTAGTGTAGCTATCTTATAAAACCTAGGAGGGAAGTAAGTTATTTACTACCTTTTTTATAAGATTTATATAGAAAATAAAGTATATACTTTCTAGGATATTTAAGCGGATTATTAGTAGTGTAGGGACTTTAAATATAGTATATTTTACTATTACCTAATTAAGTTTCTTACTTAGCTATTTAATATAAATATTTTATAAGCTAAGCTAAACCTTATCCCTAATATAATACTTCTTAGCTAAGCATTATAAGTAGTTTATAGCCTTTTACTAACATTATTAGGTAAAGTTAATTATAGCTTAAGTAAGTTAAGTGCCTTTCTAAATATATTTTAAAAACTATACTACCTACCCTTTAAAAGATATCTAAGTCTTAGCTAAAGGTAGTATACGCTAAACTAGGTCTATATTATACCTATATAAGGCTAGATTAATGCTTACCTCTATAATAGTAAAGGAATAGTTATTTAATATTAATTAGTAAGCTACTATATATCTTAGCTAGTCTATTTAAAAAAATATAACTATAACCCTAAGGACTGCTTATACTTTCTAATTTATATATTCTATATTACTATTTATTTAAGGGTAATAGAAAGTAAAGATAAGATACTAAGTGCTAGTTAAGGTATATAGAGAGAACTAAAAGGTGCTAACCTAGTCTAAGCTATAGTTAGAAATAATACTATATAGAAACCTATAGAAGCACTACTAGTAATATAGAAACTAGTCTATATATATCTTAGCATTTATACTTTACATTAGCTTTAACTATATATACTTAAATAAGTAATTTATAATTACTATAAGGTAGTGTAGAGAGTCTTTATTAGCTATAAGCAGTTTAGTTATAAAATTTATAAAGATTTAGAACTAATAATAGTTAGGGGCTAGGATTAAGTATAGAAGGCTTTATCTTAGCCTTTAACTCTTCTACCTAGTATAGTAATAATAGTTTTATATATAATATATAATATTTATAAATATACCCTTCTAATAATAGTTATAGTAAAGAGCTTAGAATATAGTATTCTTCCTAGGGTATTCTAATATAGGGGAATTATAAACCTACTAAATTAGTATTATAGTAAGTGGCTTATACTTAGGCGCCTATAAATAGCCTTAGAATAGTAATGCACTATATGTATTAAGGGTATAGTTACTAATTTATTATTATATCTTAGCCTTTAAAGGGAAGCAGCGCATTCCTTAATATAATATAGTAATCTTAATAATATATAATTTATTTACCTATATAGCTTAGTCTTAAAGCTCTTAAAGGTATATATTAATAAAGTAGGCATTACCTTAGGAAAGCTTTAAAAAGGGGCTTAGTAGGGAATTATCTAAACACTCTCTACTATCTAATTATATTTCTATTAGGGTAGATAAATAGGCTATAATAATAAGCTATAGCAGTTACTATAAGTGCCCTAAGGATAAGAACTTATCCTATTTATAGCGTAAAAAGGTATTAGGTTACCCTACTTAGGAACTAAATTAATAGTAAAGGTAATAATAAAAAAGGGAGAGGAACTCTACCTATTAGGCCTACCTTTTAAATATCTTATATAGGCTAGTAAAATACTTAAGGTTCTTATAGTTTATAAAGATAGTAAAAAGCTTAGCTATACTATATAGTTCTACTAACTATGCCTTTAAATAAGAGATAATACTTAATAGCTCCTTATTATAAATAGTATAGTTCTACTCTACTAGCAATAGGTATATAGAATAATATATAATAGGGTATAAAACCTTAGCTAAATTATATTAAAAAAAGTAGCTACCTAATGCCTCTTTAGAAGTGTTAAACTCTAACACTATATTCTTATTAGGGTTTTATTATATTAAGATAGAATATAAAATAAAAGCATTCTTAAGGTATTAAAATACTGCCTTATATTTATTAAACTAAATAAATAAAACCCCTTTTTTTATAGGTATAAGGAGAGGGCTTATTAAATCTATAAAGTTTAGTATAAATTCTTAATAAAAGTTTATAAAGCCTAAGAAACTATATACCCTATACACTTAAATAGAAGGCTCCTAATTTATAATAGCCTTTACCTTAGTTAGGTTTAGGCATACTACCTAGCCTATATATATAATAAACCCTAAATACTTAACTTTTTATATATAGAAAGCATACTTCTTTATATTAAGATATAAGCCTACCTATTAAAGCTATAAGAGAATCTCTTAGGTTGGCTTTATATATTCCTTATAGAAACCCCTAGAGTAAATAAGGATATTATTAAGGTAAGCTATAGTATATACACTAAGTGCATTACTAAGTGCACTATTAATATAATACTAAAAGCTAGCTAGTGCACTAGTAAAACTAAAGGGGTATATAAGCTACTTAAAGAGCCTAAACTAAGTATAAAAAGCTATAAGGTATTTATTACCTTTTACTATTTATAAATAATAAAAGGCTAAGTAGATATTAAGCTTTATAAACTACTTAGCTTTAGCTAAGGATTATAGTATCTTCTTAATTAGGGGTAGTGGGTAGTAATTCTAATTTATAATAGTATTTAGAGTATAGTAGTTTATATAAAAACACTAATCCCTATTTACTTTCTTTATTAGTAGGACTAAAGCTACTACTAATAAGAAAGAGGTATATATTTAACCTTTATTTATTAGGTCTACTATTTACTTCTAGATTTTAAGAAGCTAATTATAAGGTATATTATATAAGGGAGCTTAGGGAAGGGGTAGTGTAAGCCTATCTTTATCTTTATAAAGATAAATATAATAATTTATATAGCCTTTATAAGGGGGTAAGGCATTTGCTTTCTCCTTATAAAATAGGTTTTTAAAATTATATAACTTAGTAGGGAGCTAGGCTTATATATTCTTTTAGCCTAGGGCTAGGGGCCCTAATAAAGACACTAAAGCTTAATTTATCTCTTATAAGCTAGTAATAATAAAGCAAATTAAAGTGTTTAATTTAATAGCTCTTTTAGTAAGACTAGTATAAACTAACCCTAAAATTATAAGTATAGGTGTTTTAATATAGCATGCCTTAAATATATACATTATAAGGCTTAGCTATAAACTAATAACTAGTAAGCGCTAGTCTATATATAGTGTAATATAATTATAAGCAAGCTAAGGTGCCCTTAAGATATAGTTATAGGAGAGGCTTAGGATAATATAAGCTACTACTAAAAATATTTAGCTATTTAAGTTAGCTTTAAAATAGACTAAATAGGTAATATAGGAGTATATACTAAAGTTACTATAATAGGATAGTATAGTATAAGTAGCTATAATAAGGGTGTATAAGTAGTAAAGTTAGAATCTCTAAAGGCTAAGCACCTAAGCTATCTTTTTACTTATAGTAATAAAAGTATTATATTTATTATTTATTTAAGCATTAATAAACTTAGTTTTATTATAAAAAAGTAAGAGGAAAAATAATGCCTCCTTTATTATATATTCTATCTCTTTATAAACCTTTAGTCTATACCTTAAGTGTAAACACTTTATATTCTATATATTATAATATCTCCCTTTACTAAGACTTAGGTAGTAAGCTTATTTTTTCCTACTTTAAAATCCCCCTTAAGTATAATTAACTCCTTAGTAAAGGTATAAAGTATATAAATAAAAGTAGCTAAGCCTACTATATAGGGTAAGTAAGTAGGTAGCTAAAGGTATTCTATAATTTAGTAACCCTCCTTACTATAGCATAAACATTAGCCTACCTCCTATTAACACTAAACTACCTTCTTTAATACCTAAGTAGTGTATATAGTATTTAATATAGTGCTAATGCCTATATATTAGCTTTAAGGCCCTAAAAAACAAGTAGTGTTAATGCCTATTATAGCTATATTACTATTAAGGTTATAGCCTAAGCGTTATTATTACTAAGCCTTAACCTATTCCTTAATCTAATATAAGTTAATATTTAATATAATACTATAGTACTATATAACTACTACTAAGTAGTCTAAGTAGGGAATATTATAGCCTATATAGTAATCCCTTATCTACTTATTAAGACCTATATAGAGCTTTATAAGCTTTACTATATCTACCTATATACTACTACCTATAAAGTAAAGCTTCTATTTAAAGCAAATAAAGAAGTTTATAAACTATTTATTTAGGCATTATTCTATTTAATTAAGCTTTAAGATAGCATGTTCCTTTTAATATAGGTTTATAAATATTATATTAAGGTATTTAAAGCAATAGCTAGGAGTATACTAATACTTACTACTTAGTTTAAAGAATAGTGTAATATATATCTAAATTTTAGGTAATAAGTTCTAGTAGATAAGAAACCACTTATTATAATTAGTGCTAATAAAATTAGAGTTAGCTTCTAGCTTATATACTATAAGGCTCTACTAAGCTTAAAAGGAGTCCTTATTACTATTATAGGGATTCCCTATAAGGAGCAGTTTATAATAAGGTTACACTTAGTTAGAATTTATTAAGTCCTCCCTTAAGGTAACCTAATTTACTATAGCTACTTAGTAATATAGTTCTTTAAGCTAAGCTACTATTATAAAGATAGTTTTATAAAGGTAGTGTAGATCCTATATATTGCTTAATTAAGCAAACTATTTATAATAATAAGAGTCTATTATATTACCTATATAAATATAGTTATTATAAATTATATAGTAATAGTTAATAATTATTATAAACTAGCCTAAAAGGCATTTATATTCTAGTATTAATAGTATTATTATTAACTATAAGGGCAGTAAGAAGGAATCCTAACATAGTCCTCCTACCTCTTACTAAATATAGACTTATAGGTAGGGCTAGCTCTAATAGCATACAACACTCCCCCTCTCTATCCCTGCCATACCTCCAATAAGGATCCGAGCATCAAGCTCGAATCCATCACACTAGCCTTAATTTCTTTTATAGCTTATCTATGCCTTTCTCTTTAATTTCCCTTACTATCTAAAAGTAAAAGAGGCGCTAATTACTATGCTCTTTCTTATTAAACATAATAAATTTAAAGATATCTCTTATTAGTAAAGCATTAATTTCCTTTTAATTAAATGCTTTAAATAGTTATCCCTTAGAAGTAATCTTTCCCTATCTATATAGATTAACTACTAGCTCCTAATTACCTTTCTCTTTTTTAGTAAAGAAACCTATAGTGCTAAGTTCTTTATTATTTTAGTTAAAATTTTTAATATAATTTAAGATAAGTAGGTGCTTTCTAGGTTTTCTATATCCTTATTATAGTGGTTCTTATAGTAATTAACCCTTATTTACATTAATATCCTCTATATTATTTTCCTTATCTTTATTATTAATTTCTTCTATAGTTATAGGCTCTTTTAAGTTATAATAGTATAGCTTTATTACTATTAAGCGGAATTTTATAGGTTTATAGGGTAATTATATAATATAGGTTTTATAATTAAATAATAGTAATTTATAAGGACTATACTAACCTTTTTTTTTACACTAAATATAGACTTTTAATTATAGTAATAATAAGTGTAATAAAAGGGTATTTAAACTATTCTATATATTAAGAGCATTAAAGACTTACCTTTATATAAGGCAATGCTAAGCTTTATTAGTAGCTTTTTATAGTAAAGTAGCTTTTTATACTACTAATAGACTTAGGGAGGAATTATATAATATTTATAGATATGCCCTAAATATAAGTAAAGTTAATATAAAGCTATTAGGTTTAATAGAGTTATTAATAGCTTTAATAGCTATCTATAGTCTTTAAAAAGGGCTAAGGAGGTCTCCTACCTTATTCTTAATAATATTATATACTCTTTAAAAAGGGGTATAGTATCTCTTAACCTTTTTAATACTATAGTATACCTTAATAGAAACCTTTTTTATATTAATAGCTATTTAGTATATAATATATTAGAATTCTATAGAAGTAAAGTTCTTTTTAGCATTATAAATAATATTATCTAAAGGACCTAAATAAGTATTAATCTAGCACTCTTTTAATATATTTTATATATCTTAGGCCTTTTACTTTTAAGGCATAAGGAAGCGTATAGCTTAAAATATAGTTACTATATTAATAATATATAGCATAGGTTTATTGTTAATTTAGAGAATATTAATAATAATCTTATAGTTAAAGTCTATATTATCTTTTAGTGTAAACTTAAATTATTCTAAGGCTTTACTATAAAGTTAGTATTAATAATATTTATAAAAAAGTCTCTTAATAATCCCACTAGTTACTAATTTACTAGCTCTTTATAATAGCTTTATAAGTTTAGTAACTAAGGGATAGCTAAAATATTAGTATAATTAATATATTTTAGCCTTTAAAAGGTAAAAAGTAGTAGCTTTATTAGGCTATAGAATCTCCTAAAGGTATCCCTATTTCTATATAATTAGGACCTTTTTTATACCTTAAATTAGTATATTCTTAAGGTTATTAAGCTTTATATTTATCTAATCTATATTAAAGATATAGAATAAAAAGGGGGTAGCTATATTAAGAACGTAGAATTTAATAGTTCTAAAAGTAGTAGGAATATATAAGATTTCTAAAGAAATTACTAAACCTACACTAAAGTTAACTATATATTAGCTAGTAGGCTCAATCTTTAAATATAGTATAATTCTTTAAAAAGCTCTAGCTTATAGTGCTTTTACTATAAAAATCCCTACTACTCCTATATCTAGTATAATTCTATAAAAAAATATTACTAGAATATTAGTTATTTAAAATAAAGTAATTTATCTTAGGGGTTTCCTTCTATATTTTAGTAGTTATACTAAATAATTTATAAGTAGTTATATTATTTCTAAGTGTATATAAAAGGGATTTAGCTTAAGAAGAGGTTAGTTTCTTATAGAAATCTATTTAATTAAATAGTTTAAATAGATTTAGTAGTAAATACATAAGAAATTATATAAATATTAGCTTAAGGGTTATAGTATTATTTATTAGTATAGTAATATAGGCATTTTATGCCTTCTAAGCTAGGTGCTTGTCTTCCTTAGTATTACTTACTTTAGGTTTTTCCTTATATTTAAAAAGAAATATATTAAAACTATATTTAAAGGGAATTCCCTTATAGTTCTTATTTTTTTACTAGGAATTCTTAGCTTCCTACTATTCCTATTTTATATAGAATATTAACTAATATCCTACTTATTAATATATAAAACATTGGTATAAAAAGCGCAATTCTTATAGTAATTAGCCACTAGGGCGCTAATTAAATAGTTATTTATATTACTAATTAGTAAATATTATTTCGTTATTATCTTCTATTAAATTTAGTGTAGAAAATAGCTATTATAATATTTTAATTAATTTATTAGTGTATAAGTATTTATAGAGGTCTTTAATAACTCCTTTATAGGTTAGAGTAAGGTTAAATATAGTAAGCTTATATTTAGAAATACTACTAATAGTAGTAATAAGCTATTACTAAAGCTTTATATTTACTATAAAAGTATTAAAGATTCTATAATAAATATAGTAAGGTTATTCTAGTATTTAGTTAAGGTATTAAAGCTTAGTCTTCTTAGGGTTATTAGTAATAACCTTCTAAAGGGAAATAATATTTTATTTAATGTAATAGAACTGCTAGTTACTCTTAGTTTTAAAGTAATTCCTAATAGTATTAGTAAGGTTATAGATTATTAATCCTTTTTTAGTAAGTTTATTAAAATAATAGGTAAGGGCATTCTTTTTTAGTATAATTAGAAAAGCTTTTACCTATAATGTCTAAGGAATATTGTTTTATATATATTAATCTTTAAAGATATTTATCTTTAGAATAATAAAGTTATATAGTTTCCTACTATATTTCTTATTAATTATATAGCTTTTATTAATTTCTTTAAGAATGCAGTAGATTTAGTTAGGGGTTAGGTTTATTAGTAGCATTAACCCTTTTAGTAGTTTTACCTAGGCTTTTTATATTAATAAGTCTAGTAACTTAGATTCCTTATAAATCTATTAATTAATTAATTAGGAATTATTAATAATACTTCTTACTTATAAGGAAATAGAAATTTGGAGTTAGTATTATATAAATTAACTAAGAAACTAGCATTTAATCTGCTCTTCTAATGCATTAATAAGAGCAGCAAGGGAAGTAGTGTATTATATACCTTATATTAACAATATTAGTATACTATTAGTAAGAAGAAAAGTTTATAAGTCCTTCTATAATATTATTAGTATTTATTAAAAATCTTTAGTAGTTTAACCCTTAAAGTCTTTATAAAAAGCATTAAAAAGTAAAAGGTTCTTTTACTTTAAAATATTATATTAGTAAAGAATAAAAGTAGCTTAATTATTAATATACTACTAATCCTTATATTTTTCTAGTATATTATTATAGTATACTTTCTATTCTAAGGTAAGAATATCTATATTTTTATAGATAATTTTAAGAAGGGAGTTTAGTAATACTTATAATAAAGTAATATTAAGGGCACTTTATATAAGATTCCTTAATAAATCTTAGAATTCCTTATTACTTCTATATAAAGACATCCTTATAATTAGATATTTAATAGAGTTTTTAACTAGCTTTAGTTAAGATTTAGCGTTTTAGTCTTATAATCCCTATATAAGCTTTAGTATAATAAAGGGTTAGTTAGTAAGATAAATAAGGGTTTTCCTATAAATAATAATAGAAATTATAAGAAATTCTATATTTTAAAAGGTTAATACTAGCTAAACTAGTAAAGGAATTTATTTTTATTATAAAAAAGCTATGTTTTTAGAAGTTTAATACTAGCTAAACTAGTAAAAAAATCTATCTTTTTTTAGTATAAATTCTCCCTATAAGTGTAATAAAAGTTCTATCTCTTCTAAGTAAATCCTTATAAATCTATAGAATAATATATCCTAAGAATAAATATAACCTACTAATTAGTATTAGTATTCCTTAGAATACTAGTAATTCTCTAAGGAATACTAGGTAGATTTAAGACTTAGTAATATAACGTAGAGTTTAGGAAGGTATTCGCAAAAAGGTCTAATTTTTATTATAATTAGTGCTATTTAAAGGGGCATTTTATAGCTAGCGTTAAAGCCATAAAAATGCCGTTGGATTCTATAGTAAAAACTCTATATATGCGGACTAATTAGAAGAGTCAGATTCCGCAGCTAATATAGCTGCGAA
>SRPW01001228.1:0-11544 GCA_018360225.1 Claviceps pusilla | reverse complement strand
GTAAAAAAAAAAAAAAAAAAAAAAAAAAAAAAAAAAAAAAAAAAAAAAAAAAAAAAGGAAAAGGAAAAGGAAAGGAAAGGAAAGAAAGGAAGAATACGAATAAGAAGATAGGAAGAGAGGAAAGAAAAAAAGAAAAATGAAATTAGCCTGGGTCGGTATTGAAATTAAAATGGCAAAAAAGAAGATGGAGAAAAAAAGAAAGAGGAAAGAAGAAAAAATCAAAGAATACCGGAACAAACCACGTCCCACATCCACTGACGAATTTTCTTTATAGCGCGGATCCCAGTTCTGCCAAATATGGCCATTATTACAAGCGCGACCAAGTCATCGACTTGTTTGCTCCCAAACAGGCAACAATCGACGCTGTCAAGAACTGGCTCGTCAAGTCGGGAGTCTCGGCACAAAACATCACTCTCTCCAAGAATAGAGGCTGGATCAAGTTTCATTCTAGTGTTCAAAAGCTCCAGTCACTTGTCAAAGCCGACTACCATGTCTATGAGCACCTTCGGTCCAGGAGCGACCACATTGGCACCGAAGCGTACAGCCTACCAGCAGATATTGCCCCCCTTGTAGATTTTGTTCTGCCCGGCACCACATTTGCAGAGTTCCGCAGGAAAATCAACAAGAAAGGAATTAGTCTTGGTCCCACCGTGGAGCGTTTTATGCCCTTCACTCAGCCTCAACAAGAAGAGTTTATGAGATTAAGGAGTAAGTGCTATTCGAAACAAAAGTACACGGGAACAAGGGCATGTGAGCCGATATGCTATATACATGGCTGGGATTGTTGTTCCACGGACATAAAAAAAAAAGCTAACTGTTTTGCGCCTTGCAGACGGCACTTCCGCCTGCGACAGGTATATCACGCCGCAGTGCATCAAGGCCATTTACGGTATTCCCGAGGGCACTCTCAACAACACCGAAAACTCTCTTGGCATCTTCGAATCCCTGGGCGACGTGTATGCGCAAGAAGACCTGGATGCCTTTTACGAGCGCATGGCGTCCAACATTCCTGCAGGTACCGGCCCCGACCTGGACCTCATCAACGGCGCCACTGCTCCCATTGCTCCCGGCTTCGCTGGGTCCGAGTCGAGTCTCGATTTCCAAATGGCTATCCCCATCATTTACCCTCAGAAGACGACTCTCTTCCAGGTCGGTAACCAGGAAGACCCTTTTTTTGCTTTATTTGATGCCATCGATGGCGGCTTCTGCGATGTAGACCCCCAGAGAAACCCCGGTGGGATGTGCGACGTCTTTGAACCGACCAATGTCATCTCCATCTCGTATGGTGGCACAGAAGATGAATACACTCCCAGAGAGCTCATGGTATGTAATTTCGATTCAACTCAACCCTCCTTTAAAAAAAAAAAGAGAGAGAGAAAACTCCCGTCTTGGGAAGCTTGGAAGCTCGAGAGAATGGTTATTTGAGTCTTTACACATAGGGCAACCAAGCTGATTTTGTCTTTTTTCCAGCGCCAATGCGAAGAGTTTCTGAAGCTCGGTTTACAAGGTATTTCCGTCATCGTTGCCAGCGGTGACGTCGGTGTTGCTAGCCAGAGTGGCTACTGCCTGGGACCTCATCACGATGTCTTTGTCGCCATGAACCCAGGAGGATGCCCCTTTGTGACCGCAGTCGGGTCAACAACACTCACCCCGGGTGCCCGTGTCGGTCACGCCGTTCAGCCTGCCGAAATTGCCACGAACAGATTCTCATCGTCAGGTGGCTTCAGTAACATGTTTTCAACGCCCCCCTGGCAAACCAACGCCGTGAATAAATACCTCCTTCGCCACAACCCCAATTACTTTTCGTACAACTCGACCGGCAACATCGTCCCCAACAACACGCGCGGCATTTATAACCGAGGCGGCCGCGCTTATCCTGATATTTCCGCGCTGGGGGATAAAGGCGTCGTCGTCGTTAACGGAGAAATGGGTCTTATTGGCGGGACAAGCATGTCGGCACCGATTGTGGCCGCCATTTTCACTCGCATCAACGAGGAGCGCATGCTTCTTGGAAAGGGTCCGGTCGGCCTCATCAACCCCGCCTTATACAAGGCGTATGATGCCAATATGCGGGATCCTATCTTTAGCGATGTGATCGTGGGTGACCAGCGGTTGGGAGGGCCTTTTGACGCACGAAATCCAAGCATCTGCGGGAACAACGGATTCTCGGCCGTAAAGGGATGGGATCCCGTCACAGGACTGGGCACCCCCAAGTATCCACAGATGCTGCAGTATTTCATCAATATATAGACTGATGCCTATCACACGCACACACGCACACGCACACGCACACGCACATAGAGGAGGAGCATGGTGGATTTGTCATTCTTTTTCTTGTTTCATTTTCTCTATCTTCGTGTTCATTGATTGAGGAAAGAAGAATAATGTGCTAGTAAGTAGAATGCTATGATTGCTGTTGAGAGAGGGGGGTCTCGGCGCTACTTGGAGTCATATAGACGGAAGAGGTGGGACATGGAAGTCCATGGGCATCGATGTATACACAGACATGTACAGTATATATATATATACATGCCTACATACATGTATAAAAGGGACCATTTTGCCTCGTGCACCATACCCACATTTTTGTAGGTAAAGGGAAAAAGTCTTGTCAGCGTAAACTAGTCCTGACTCCTTAGCATTGAGCACCTGAAAGTTTAAACAGCAAAAGTGGACATTCTTGAAGGGGATCAAGATGTGCTGGTCATTCCGACTCATGAGTGGGAACTTGGAGTCTTGGACGGGCTGAGGAATGGTGGGGCCGTGTTTGCCACCCGTGGCAGCCAATAGGTGGTCGTGATGCGGTGGTGGTGGTGGTGGTGACCTTGTCATGTGTTGGGGATGACGGAGAGGTCATTTGGAAGACAACTTGAACGTCTAAACTTCATTACTGTGATTGATATTTTCAATTCTCTTGTAGCCCCCTTCCCCTCCAATCTTACTCACTACTTCAAAAGACATCATCTTATTACCGCCAAAACGGGGCAAAAGCACGAGCACAGAATGCCTCGAGACCTGATCCCGAACATCATCAGGCACGAGCTGCCAGGGGGGGTCACGTACGACCTCAGCTGGTCGGACCACATCCTCATCTCGGTGCCACCAGAATCGACATGGTCGAGCGGGCTGCATTGGCATGAAGGGCACACGGAGTACCTCAAGGTCGTGCAGGGCAGTATTCGCGTCCGGGTGGGATCGCGAACACGCATCGTGTCCGCCTCGGGGGGCAGACAGCCCGAGATCCGCATCGACAAGTTCGTCTCGCACGAGTGGCGGCGGGCGGAGGCGGGAAGCGCGGGTGCGGGGGAGGAGGAGGCCATTGTCATGGAGAGATGGGATCCGCCTGACGGGGAAAAGACGCTGCTGCTGCGGAATGTCAACGGCGTGATGCTCGAGGCGCCGCAGCTGTTGCAGAAGCAGAAGCAGCGGCAAGAGCAGCATCATCACAAGCAGGGCGTGCTGGCGTGGTGTCCGGTCGCGGTGGCGCAGTTTCTGCTGGCGCTCTGGGTCGAGCTGAGGGTCATGGTCATGTTTGCGCATCTGGACAACATCCCCGTCTATGTCGACCTGCCGAGCTGGAGCAGGCTGCGCAAGGCGAATGTGCTGTCGACGCAGAGTCTGGCCATGGTGGACTGGGTCTTGTCGCACCTGATTCTGTCGGCGGCGGCGTTTGTGGGTTGGATCGTGGGCGTGCAGCCGGTGGACGAACGATATACGCCCCCGGGAGAGATGGCGTACTGGATAGCGGGACGAGGGGGGTTCTGGGAGGAGCAGGAGCAGGAGCAGCAGTAATGGAGTAATGGGCAATCAATGGGGGTAATGGAAGTAATGGAAGTAATGGGAGCAATGGGAGCAACGAGAACAACGAGAACAACAAGAGTAGTCGTGATATTGGAAACTTGACGTTTCAGCGTGGGACACGTGCGCGGTTGTCGTGTTGTCTCGCACAACGGGGGGGCGTGGGGGTTTGGCGCCGGTTCCCGAGTCCGAGTCTGTGCGCTTCCTCCTCCCTCGCTCCTTCCCTAGTCGCTCGGCCTCGCTTGCTGGATGCCCCTGTTCGACTTCGGCCAGATTAAGCGTTATTCAGTCTGAACCCTGGTTTTTTTTTTCTTTTTTCTTTTTTTTTTTCTTTCTTTCCCTCTCCCTCTTCTTTCTTTTTTGGTCCCCTCTAAGCAAATGTCTGTCTGACCTTGATCCGGCCTTGAGGACATCAAAGCCCCATCCATCATCCGCCATCCACCATCCATCGACGATGCCTTCAATCGTACTGTCCTGTCTCTGTGGCCTTGCTGGACCTCGCGACGCGCAACATGTCTTTGGCGCCCGGCTTGGATAGAAACCAACGTGCTGCCGCCGCTGCTACGTCCTGGCATCCTCTGCTTGTTCGTCTTGCGAGACGACGGCCCGTAAATTTCATCTCGATTCACTATGCGTACTTTATCCTGGTCCCCTTGATTTGTTCCATTATTCTCTGGGCATCAGCAGGTCCCACTTCCAGCATTGCCTACGTGGACAGCTTATTCCTCGTCGTATCCGCCATCACCGAAGCCGGTCTCAACACTGTCGATCTGAGCAACTTGACGACATGGCAGCAAATCATTCTGTTTCTCCTGATCCTATGCGGTGGCTCGGTCTGGGCCTCCATCTGGCTCATTGTCGTTCGGAGACGCTCGTTCAAGAGGCTGCTGCAGTCTGACGGCTTGTATGATCGGCCACCAGGTCAACCAGCCGAAGGATGCGCTCGTCAAGGTACTCTCTGCGTCGAGAGGGGAGCTTGCAGCCCCAATAACGATGGCATCAAACAAGTCTCTCTCTCTTCCATGAATGCGAGCCCTGCAGACGCCGAGTGCAACCCTCTCATCTTCTTGAACAACAAGACCATCGGACGCAACCGCAGCTTTGTCAACATCTCTCCTGAGGAGCAGAAACTTGTCCGTGGCGTCGAGTACAGAGCACTCAGCTTGCTGTCCGTGGTGGTGCCGCTGTATTTTGCTCTCTGGCAGCTGCTGGGCTGTCTGGGCCTCGGCGCTTGGATCGCCAACAATCGCCCCGGCCCGGCGCTTGCCAATGGCATCAACCCCTGGTGGCTGGGCATATTCAACGGCGTCTCGGCGTTCAACAACTCGGGAATGTCTCTGCTTGACGCAAACGTGGTGCCTTACCAAACCTCGCACTACGTGCTCATCACCATGGGGCTCATGATTCTTGCCGGAAACACAGCCTATCCCGTTCTTCTGCGCCTGATACTATGGGTCATGTTCCAAATTCTGAAGGCACTGCCTGCTGGGCCGCGTGTTTTGACGGCAAAACTGACGGTCGAGTATATCTTAAAGTATCCCAGACGAGTCTATACTAGCTTGTTTCCGACACGACATACGTGGTGGCTGGCATGCATGGTTGTTTTGCTCAATAGTGTAGGTTTGACGGCCTTTGAAGTTTTGAATGCCGGGAATCCCCTCATCGAGGCCATACCTCCTGGTAGCCGTCACTTGGACGGACTCTTTCAGACAATAGGTATGTTTCGACATCAATCTTGCAGAGACCGGAATCTGCTTACCTCTGCCCTGTTTTTTTTTTTTTTCTCTTCTTTCTTTCTCTTCCCCTCTCGAGTTTTCTTTATCGCTTTACTTCTTCTTATCCCATGATATAGATATCTGACATTTATTACCCTTAGCTGTCCGAGCTGGTGGTTTCTATGTCGTCCCCATTGCTGATCTACATATTGGCGTACTCATACTCTACCTCATCATGATGTACATTTCCGCCTTTCCCGTCATCCTCACCGCGCGCCACTCAAATATCCACGAAGCCAAGTACCGTGGTCATTTCCCCCACGACGCGTCATCGTCTGATATCGAGGGTCTAATCATCCGAGATTCTCCGAACCATTTTGACTTCCAGTCAGCGTCGTTGTTCATCTCACAACAGGTCAAGGGCCAGCTGGCCCACGATATGTGGCTGCTCGCCATGGCCGTATTCATCATCACCACGATTGAGGCATCAAACTTTTCCAGAGATCCAGTGTCATACAGTGTCTTTAACATCATGTTTGAAGTTGTGTCCGCCTATGGCTGTGTTGGTCTCTCCGTCGGTCTGCCGAACAAGAACTACAGCTTCTCCGGTGGCTGGCACAGCGCCAGCAAGCTCATTCTCTGTCTTGTCATGATTCGAGGAAGACACAGAGACTTGCCCGCTTCGACAGACTATGCCGTTTGTTTACCTGGGAAACATGAGGAACTTGGAAAGGAGGACGGGCACCGCGCTAACAGCAGGACGGACGGGAAGAGGCGGGGCCTGCAGTGTGCCAAGTTGAGTTGAGCACGCAAGAAAAAGAAGGAACGGGCCAGGCAAAGGAGAAAAGTCATTCGTGGTCCTGCAGCCCAATGGTGAAATCCGGCTGTAGGCGAAGCATCAGATGTATATAGGCAGAGACAGATATAGATGGGGACGGTGGTTATAGGCAATTCTACGTGAAGATGAACACAGAGGGAGCCGCCTTGGAGACGAGCACACGAATCCACACATGTAACCATACAAGTAAGTAACCATGCATTGTGCTCTCTGTCTTTCTAACGACGGCACACCTGGAATGACCCCTCGGTTTCTACCCCACAGCAGCCAGGCGTGGGCAGATGGCCAAGTACCAGTTATTCTGCTGCAAGCCTAGCACCATCAACTTGGTAGCAGACAAATGATGCTGGTGCTGGTGCTGGCTGCGACGTCCTTTGCGAGCCCTTGGACAGATTACGAGAAGCACCTCGATATCAGTCGATTCAAGGCACACAAATGACGCCTTGTGACCTGGGTTCGTCATCATTCTCCAAGTGACGACTGGCATTCTGATCAAGAAAGGACAGTCAGCAAGGTTCCTTCAACAAGAAAAAAGAAAAGAAGAAAAGAAGAAGAAAGGAAAACGGTATAAGGCAGCCAGACTTTGGGGTACATAAATTTGGAAAGTTCTCACCTTATTCATAACATTCTGTAACGCAAGCGCTTGGTTGAGTATATCATCGTGACTCCTCTTCCACAGAAGATCAAACGTCGGTCCAATTCATCTGTTCGATGGCAGTGTTCCCCATACCCGGCGTCTCGCGCAGGCAATTAGGCGAAGCGAGCGACTGGGTGTGTAAGAAGACAGAACCGCCGCTGCTGTTTGCCATATTCACCGGTGGATGAGTTTTCGGAAAACAAAATTGCGCTGCGCTTTCCCGGTAGATAGGGTCCAATTGACCCGGCCTGGCCCGGCACCACGGTGCGCGAAGATGACACGCGATCCGTTGATGTACACCTAGTCGGATATAGCATCATCACCATGTCGTCGTGTGGTGTCCGTGTTGTCCAGCCGCACATGTGGTTGAGATTTGATATCAAGTTTAGAATGATGCGGGGATTTGAAAAGGACATGAAAAAGGAACAAAATATTACCTTTGGCGTGGGGATCCAAAAAAAAAGAAAGAAAAAAAAAGAATGCATGAATGAAAAAAAAAAAAAAAAGAAAACAAAGAGACATCTACCGACCGGTTGTCCAAACTAATTCTATGATGCCGTCATGTTTACTCATGGGTTTTCCGTGCGCATCAGACCATCGCGTATCGTTTGCTTCGCGAACATACGTCTGCAACAAGCTACCGTCCTGCTGCCAGACGCATTCCTTCAATGTCCAGGCAATCTTTTTGCCGGTTTGTGAAAGTGACGGCCGCTGATGACCCATCTTGTCGTCAAAAGCGTCGTCTGTTCCATTCTCGGACCGGAACGTCCTCTCCACTTGGTTTGTATCGAAGTCAATTCCACTGGGGTAATGCGCAATAGAAAATCCCGATATAACAAAGTTGTCAACCGTTTGAAATCGTTGCAGGGTGCAATCCTCTCCGCATATGTACGCAAGCTTGGTCAAGTCTCCCGGCCGGGATTGGTGCCAGCTGCGGTAGTGATGTAACGACAGTGGCTTGATGCCCCATTCGTAGAATCCTGAGGGATCGTCGAATATGTCCAGCTGCCAGAGGTCGTGCAGGGGAGTCAACTCGATCCCAGAATGTTCTTCGATACACTGGCGTAGTAAGCGATCGCCCTGTTGGTCAGCCTGTTCGATTTTGTCTTCCGACGAGCACTCTTCAAAGTTGTTGGACACCACTTTTGCGGTTGCGCGAGACAAGAAAATGCCTGCGCCACCAAACGCCTGCAAGCCGTGCTTGGCCGTGGCACCGCTGTCTTCTGATAAAGCCCCAATGTACATGCCTTTGGTCTCGTCGTGCTTGGCCAACACGGCCATCAAAGCATGCATGTTGGGAAAAAAGGTATCGTCGTCACACAAGACAAACCACTTCTTCTTGCCAGCCTCTGGGTGAGCGTACATTGTCGGAATGAGAGCCATGTTTCTTGCCGACATTGGCAGCGATGCATCGGATGCATAGGTATCGGCATCGATCCCAGCCTCGCTGAGGGTTGATTTTACCTGATGAAGCTGCGCTGGGCTTGCATCAAGAAGCATGAGGACCAATTTGCCACCATTTGGATGTCGATATCCATCAGTCAACCAAAACGACCAGTCATTGATCAAAACCGCGGCGGATGCAGAAAATCGTTCGAATGTCGTCGAAACCCCGAATATCAATTCAGAAGCATTGACTGTTTGGGGGAAATCGGAAGCGGACACGTGAACCTCGATAGGCTCGTCGCAGGAAGACACCACATTCTCCAGTCGAGGTTGCAGCTGTACAAGCTGAAAGTCCTTCTTCAGCATTGGTTGTGAAAGCTTGGTCAATTTTGACCGCTGGACACTGGGGTTTCGTGTCAAGTGTATGGCGCGTCTCAAGTATTGAAAGGAGGTCTGCAGAGAGTATCGCTTTTGTAAATCCACGAGTCGCGCATCGCTCGCGCGGCAGGTTGCATCATCGCCTGCAACTGGATTTGAGACTTTGGCCGATGATTGAGTCCCCAACAAGCGGCTTGCTGATGATAGTCGAGAATTTGTTCTGATGTAGAGTACAAAGGCGACAAACACTGAAATGTAGATGGCTATGGCAATCGCCCTTTTTGACCTCGACCTCCTGAGTGCCATATCTGAGATGCCGAGCAGCCGTGGAGTATTGGTGACAGGTCAGCGAGAAGTTTTTCGAGCATGGAGAAATGAGAAACGAGGGTGAGATGATGAAGTTGTCGTCCGGTAATAGTTGAACTGATTATTTTGTTTTTTTTTTTTTTTTTTAAAAAAAAAAGGAAAAAAATGTCAGAGATTATTCGGGGGTGGTCCTCGATAGCGACAAGGCAGCAGGGAGTGAATGGCTGAGACATGTTCCGACATGTTCCTTCCCGTGTGGTTCATTTTGTGGACTGCGACCGTCCTTGCTCTGAACCGCATGCATGCATGTACATGCTGTACATAATGTATGTGCACATGTACATGTGTACAACCTGACGGAAGGAGCGATTGGGGCAGTTGGGGCAATTTGCCGGGGGAGCACCAATCCAATCAGACCCTTTGACAGTCGCTTTTGCAGCCGGCCTCCCCGGCGGAAGCTTTCGAGATATGTAGGTACATGAACCAGACCATCACCTGCATCGATGACCGTGCGACTTCGACGGTTACCTCCAAGTTTTGAAACACGGAGCTAGTTGGGGAAATAAATACCAGAATACCAGAGCAAAGTCAGGGTGAGCGGGAGACCAGATGTCTCATCAACTGCCGATCTTCACATCAGTACATCCCATCAGTACATCCCTTTGGGTGCCCGAAGGCGCCAACCGGGTCACGAAAGGGGCGCTGGACCAATGATAGCTAAGCGTAGTACTGTATACTTTCTACTTTACCTCATACTAACTGAAGGTAAGTACCTGCCGAAGGCCTCTTACGCTGCTTCTATGTAGATTACACACTAGGCATCTACCTACTTAGTGGGCCAAATGTGAGTACCTACTCCGTATCGGTGACCTCGTTGGCGCCTTCGAGCACCCATGGGGATGTGCATGTACGGGCCGGGGGTATCGCGGTTGACGATCCGGACTCGGGACTTTGGCCTAGCAGTGAGCACAAGCCTTTTGGACAAGGTATCTGGTACTTAAGTAGGTGTGCTATAAGAGTACGGGGGGTCCAGAAGTGAGTACCTGCTAGTCCCCAGCATTTCGCCTTGCAAAGCATCATAATCACTTGAAGTAGCAAGTACGGTGTCAGTAAGCAAAACTGCCGTGCCCAACTGCCAGCAGCCACACCGTCAATGGCTTGACGGCTCTCCAAAGGTGCCAAAGCGTCGTGACTTGCCGTGACTCGTCACATGCGCGACACTCGTGACATGTTACCCGACCGGTTCTCATGTTTCGGATGGCGGCAATTCGCTCAACAGGCGAGATGTTCCCGTTGAGTGCCCGACGGCGCCAAGTTCCAACCGGCGCCTGGGTCACGAAAGCGCGCGAACTGGCCGCGCAAGGGCGACTTCCCGTTCAATGTAGGAGCTGTACCATTGATATGAGAAGTCCTAATCATCTCCCTTGTTGCGCTCTTTGCTAGCAATGCTCATTACCCAGACGATGAACTTTAGGTCAAAGGTATCAGGGTTTGGCGGAGCCCAGCTGATCCTTTTTAAAGGTGGTTCCACCGACAAACACGTCGAAACCACCACCTTGCCATCTTGCATAGGTACATTTGTGTGCGCAGAACTGTGACCTGTTTGTATTCTCTTTTTGTTCAATGACGTTGCGGAGCATCGCCTATTCTGCTAATGCCTCGACAGTCCACGTGTCGCACGCAGCATGTGACAAAAGGGGCTTTCTAGAATGTTACTATTCTTGTCTTGAGTAGACACCGGGAAAATATTTTCATGAGGAATGCCGCTACATCGTTTCTAGGACGGATGAGTAGTACCTGGTATCAACCCCTTGAGTGCAGAATGGCGCCAAGGAGGGTCGCGAAAGCGCTAGGAAGCCAATGATACTACAGCGATGAAGAACAGAATATATTTAGCTTCATATTGGGACTCCATTCTAATAAAAAAAGTATTCACACCTTGCCCAGCAGGAAGTATGTACATACATACTTACCGTATGTGTCTAGCTCGTGTCGATGCAGGTCTGGGCCTTGGTTCAAGGGATTGGACGGTCGGTCGCACATGGAACCAAATGGTTAATAATAAGCTCAACGGGTACATGTATATGTTGTAAGCGCCGAGTCGGGAAACAAGTCAAGGAAATTAGCACCATGATAGTCAGTCCGTCGACATTTCTTCTTCGTAGCAAATACTCAAGCATGTGTTTTAACCGATTGGCATGTTGTACTCATGAATCCGTCGTGTCTCGCGTGTCTGCTCATCGCATCGAATGTGTGTGTTGTCTTGTCTTGTCTTGTCTTGTCTTGTCTTGTCTTGTGCCAAAGCAAACAAGCAAACTCGAGATGAGACAAAGAAACAGTTGCTGTGCACCGCCCCGGATGGGTATGGATCGCATCTCCGCCACTCCCTTTGACTCAAAGACGTCGGTTGTTTCAACTCAATTGCCTTTCTTTCATGAATAGTTCCGCCCTTTTGTTTCGTCCCCCCCCCCCCCCCCCCCCCCCCC
>SRPW01001227.1:0-11545 GCA_018360225.1 Claviceps pusilla | reverse complement strand
ACCTTAAGCTTCTTACTTTACCCTTTTTAGTAAAGTTTAATATAATTTCTATTAAATTTATATAAGATATACCTATTAAAAATAAAGGGTTTAGTTAGTATTAAAATTTATTTAGGTTTTACTATAAATTCTACCTTCTTTAATTTTAATTCCTTTATCTCTAAAAACTTTATATTACTAAGACTAAAGGTATTATTTATTTATATATTAATTACACTAAAGTATTTAATTACATTAAATACTATTAAGAAACATAGGTTATATATAGAAGTAATTATTATTAGCTTCTTATAATAGTAGTAAAAATAGGTTGCTTATTAATATATACTAGCTTTAGTAATACTATAAAAAGGCTTTATAACTTCTATTATAGTATCCTTTAGGTATAAATATATAATTTATATTAGTAATTTAGTAATAATTAAGCAATTTAGCATTGTTTTTAATTAAATATACGCTTATATAATATCCTATAACTATAAAAAGATATAATCTTTTACTAAGTAAGGTACTAATATAATAATAAGCCGAAAAAACTTTTCGCGAATTCGCCCGCACCGCTGTAGCGACGCAGAACCGACTCTAAACCTCTTAAAAAGTGTAGAAAAAGAATTACTATATCTATTTTACCTTATCTTTAATAGCGCATTAGTGCTAAAGTATAAGTATAGTAAATAAGGTAATACTAATAGATATTAATAGTAGGAATTATAGCTTTATATAAAGCTACTACTACTTACTTATAAAATAGGGTAGCTTTATATTAATAGTGCCTTAAGTTACTTCTATACTACTACTTATATATAAGTAAATATTAAACTACCTTACTATTAAATATAATAAAATAGCTAAACTTATATTAGTTATAGTGCTAAAGAGTGTATAGAATATTATTCTTTATATTAATAATGTAGCCTTAATATATGCCTAACGTAGCCTCCTTATACCTTAAACCTATACTAAAATATTAATAGTATTAACCTTATTATTACTTAATAAGCCTATTATAGTTAAAAACTTAGAAGAAGTTATTAAATAAGTAGTAAAGAAGGCTATTAGTACTAAAAATATAATAGCTTTAAGCTAAGCTAGTATTATTACTAAAGGCATTACCTAACTACCTATTTAATAGATTTAAGCTATAATAGTAGCAATATTACCTTATATTTACTATAAAACTATTATTAAAGGTAGTATAATAGCTAAAGCTATATAAAACTACTTACTTAAAAAAACTATTATTACTATTAACTAAGCTACTAATATTAATACTGCTATAGTAGTGTATTATCTCTATAGTAGCAACACTATAATTATATTCTAAAATACTACTAAGCCTTATACTAATAATATAGCCTAGGTTAGCACTACTTTTAGTTTAAAAATAATACTAAACTAATATATATTTAGTATTATTATTAAGGGCTTTCCTATACACTATATATAGAACTAAGAGAAAGATAATATTTTTTAAAATATAATTATAGCTAATAAGTAGGGTTTAGTAAAGGTTATAGTATAAAAGCTATATAGCACTATAACCTAATCCCCCTTAATTATTATTATTAATAAAGTTAATATAGTAAATAGGCTATACTACACTAGAATTATTTATAAAGCTAAGATATTTAAAGCTAAGCTTTATAATAATGCTATCTATTCTTAATAATACTTTAGGTGCTTTAAATTTAGCTATATAGCTACTTACTATACATTACCCCTAAGGTATAGCTGCTATATATTTAGTTAGTATAAGGAGAGTAAATAATTATACCTAGCGCTATTAGGAGCTATATAGGAACGCTATATTAACTACTTAGGACCTTACCCTATATAGTTTTATATATATAATATTACTAATAAACAATAGAACTATATATACGCTATATACTTAATATAGCCCCTAGCCTTTACTAAACCTTTTATATTAAAGAAAGATAGTTAAATAGAGGTAATTAGCTATAGCTAAAGGAGAGATATAAGTAACCTACTATTATAAAAGGCTTTACTATAGAAGTAAGTTAGTAAGCTATATACCTACCTCCCTAACACTAGACTAGAGTTAATATAGCGCTTATAAGCTACTATAAAGGCCTTTCTAAGTTAATAACCTATAGCTACTATAGTACTAAATAAGCTAAGCCTAATATAATACACTATATAGGGTATATAATAAAGGTTATATACTAGAATATATAGAAAAAAACCTACCTTATATATCTAGCGCTAGAAACCTAACCTAAAGCTAATATAATAGTAATATAAAAGCTAGGAACTATAGATAGTAGACTACCTAACTCTAGCCTTAGCTACTTTTAACTTACTGCTTAAGGCAGCTAAACTATAATTTATATAAACTACTAGTATAGAGCTAAGGTATAGTTAATATATATAGGTAAGGATTAGTACTTAATAACACTAGTAGGATACTATATATATTTAATATACTCCCCTATTTATAAACCTAATTAAATATTACCCTTTCTTAACTTTATAGTAGCCTTACCTTTAAACTATAGTATTTTTATTAGAGACTTTAACTAACACTACCTACTTTAGAACTATTATAGATAAACCTTAATAAGGAGCAATATACTTCTTATAATAGTAATGCAGTAGTGGCTTAGACTTATAACGCTATAGGGCAAAGTAACCTAGAGAATATAGGGTAAAAGAAATAGCACTATAGACTATATATAAATTACTAATAATATAAAAGTTAAATTCCTAAAAGGACTAAACCTTACTAAATCTAACTATATACTATAGTTAATCTACATTAGCGCTAGTCTAAGGCTAGGTAGTAACTATTTACTTTATTTTAAGTAGCTATATATAGAAGATAATTTTATAATAGCTAAGGTAGTAATATAGTTCTACTATAAACTTACTAAATCTCTACTTTATATATTAATAAAAGTTAATAATTATATAGAATAGATAATAACTAAGCTTTAAGCTATTATAGATCTAGTAATTCTAAGGGAACTCTAAGGCAGCCTTAGGCTAAATTTATAGTAGAACTACTATACTAAAGAAGCTACTTAAAATATAAAAAAAGCGCTAAGGTAGTAGTAAACCTCCTACACTAAGGAGAACTAGTGACTTACTACTAACGCAGCTTAGACGTAGAACTAAGTTATTAGCAATAAATAGTATAGTGCTTAGCGCTTTACTATTAAGGTAATAACTATATACTAAAGAAGCCTATAGAAACTTAAGCGCTAGGTATAGCTCTATAGTAAACTACTACTAAAATAATAGCAAATCCTAACCTTTATTTAAGGTAAGGGACTAGACGCTACTATTACTAAATTATACTAAGAGAAAGTAGCTACGCTAGCTAACTATTTCTTCCCTTCCTTCTAGGCTTAGCTAGATAATATACTAAATAACCTTAATAACTGCCTTAATACTATAACATTCCTAATAAAGAACTACTTTAATGCTAATAAAATCTATAGTATTATTAAAAGCCTAGTAAATTAAAAGGCGCCTAGACTTAATAAACTTCTAGCTAGCTACCTTAAAGTATATAGTAAGCCCCTAGCTAGAACCTTTATATACCTACTTAATATATACTACTGTATTAGCTACTATTTAGCGCTATTTTAAAAGGTAAAAGTAGTTATTCTATATAAACTAGGCAAAACCCTAGTAGAATAATAAAGGGTAGAAGCCTAGCGCCCTATTTTACTCTTTAGCATTATTAAAAAAGTATTAAAAGCAGTAGTAGTAAGCTAGCTTACCCTTATAGCTAAGTTAGGTAGGGCATTACCTAACTTATAAATAAGTAATAGAGTAGATAGATTAATAGAAATTACACTAAGTGTCTTAGTAGAATTAGTATAGGCAGCGTAGCACTACAGCAGCATTATATTACTACTCTAGTTAGATATATTAGTAGCCTTTAACACTATCTATTATAAGCAGTTATCTTATACCCTTATTACCACTAGCATCCCTATATAAATTATAGCATAAACTTACTTATTTACTGCTAAACATATAGCTAGCCTCTTTTTTAATAATAAATCTATAAGCCCCCTATCTATAACTATAGGGGTACTATAGAGGTTGCCTATCTCTCCTATTCTATTCTTACTTTATATTACCCTATTATATATAAAGCTCTAAGTAGCATAATCTATACTTATTATAGGATTTTCTAATAATATAAATATACTAGTATATAAATAAACAGTAAAGGAGACATAGGACTGCCTTAAAACTATATAATTAATTTACTAAAAGTAGTCTAAGGAATTAAGCCTTAAGTTTAACCTAGGAAAAAGTAAACTTATATACTTTACTAAATAATGCACTACTATTATAACGCTAGTCTAGCTTAGTACTAATATAGTATAACTAATTTAATCTACCTACTTCCTTAGAGTATAGGTTTATTACAAACTCTATTAAAAGGCACACTAAAATTAGGTTAAGTTAAAACTACTGCAGTAGTAGCTTACTCTTATATTACTAGTAGCTTTAACTTAGAGATGCTTACTATATAATACATAACTTTTATATATATAGGTTATTTAGAGCATTATTGCATATAGTATAGGATTGCACTATACCCCTATTAATATTAGTAGTAAAGCATAGGGCATAGCTAAAGCATTTATTTCTAAACAAACTAAGTACTTAAGGATAGTAACTAATGCCTTTAAGGCTATACTATATACCTTAGTTAAAACTAAAGCAGTAATAGCTCTAATTAACCTTTACCTTAACTACTATTTACTATACTTTTATTAATAAATAGAGGCTAATAGAATAGCTAAGCAAATATATAGTGTATACGCTATAATAGCAGCTTAACTCTAATATAGACTAGTATACTAGGGATATAGATGCCTGCTATAGTAGAATAACTGCCTAGACTATATATTATTCCTAAACTAGCCCTATAACTACCTATTAAAACTATTCCTAACTAAAGCACTTACCTTAAAATAGAAGGACTACTAGTACTAGAAAAGAACTGCTATATAGGCATGCTAAACTTATATTAGCTATATAGCAGTAAAGCTTAACCTTAACTTTACCTTTACTACTAAAGTTATTTACCTTTACTTAAGCCTTATAAAGCATAAATCTATAGCGCTTATATAAATATATATAGAATAAATTAGACTTAATGCCTTTTTTTTTAGCTAATGTATTTCTAAGGTAGAATTGCTAATATATAGCTACTAAGCTAATAATAAAGACTACTACTACGTTTTACTATCTTATAAAAATTTTAACTATTTCTACCCTATTAATATAAGTGTGTACTTAGTATAAAACTAGTATAAAGTTAGGGAGGCTTTTAAAAATAATAAGCTAGCGATTACTCTTATTAAGTGGTTTGTTTTAATAAGGTATATCCCTTAGTTTTAGCTTATAAAAAGCTTATAAGATTAATAGGCTAAGGATATTAAGGATATAATATAATATAGCACCTAGTGTAGTATAGGCATAGAGGCAGAGGGAAGCTACATAATAGGCTAAGCGCTTAATTTTTCTATTTCACACTATATACTCTCCTATAACACTAGTTAAGTTTAGCTAGCGGTGCACCACTTCTTACAATTAGAACCAGCGCAGAGCTACTATAGCTCTGCTGTAGAATATAGAAAAAGGTTGTATATAGGTTTTCCTCCCTGTGCTAGGGTTTTTCCTATATAGTTTAAGTAGCGGTGGTACTAGTATTGGGCTCACAAGCCTGACTAGTGTAATAATAATAATAATAATAATAAGCCTTTAGCTTACTTATTAAATTATTAGAGATTGTGTTAAAATCTATGCCTTTTTTATATTACTATAGCCTTATATTACTAGCCTTAATTTCTTATATAGCTTATTTATACCTTTCCCTTTAATTTCCTTTATTATTTAAAAGTAAAAGAGGTGCTAATTACTATGCTCTTCCTTATTAAATATAATAAATTTAAAGATATCTTTTACTAGTAAAGTATTAATTTCCTTTTAATTAGATGCTTTAAATAGTTATCCCTTAGTAGTAATTTTTCCCTATTTATATAGGTTAATTACTAGCTTTTAATTACCTTTCTCTTTTTTAATAAGGAAACTTATAATACTAAGTTTTTTATTATTTTAATTAGAATCTTTAGTATAATTTAGAATAAGTAGGTGCTTTTTAGGTCTTCTATATTTTTATTATAATAGTTCTTATAGTAATTAACCCTTATTTATATTAGTATTCTTTATATTATTTTCCTTATCTTTATTATTAATTTCTTTTATATTTATAGGCTCTTTTATATTATAGTAAAATAGCTTTACTACTATTAAGTAGAATTTTATAGGTTTATAGGGTAATTCTATAGTATAGGTCTTATAATTAAATAATAGTAATTTATAAGGACTATACTAACCTTCTTTCTTATACTAAATATAGACTTTTAATTATAGTAGCAATAAGTATAATAAAAAGGTATTTAAACTATTTTATATATTAAAGGCGTTAGAGACTTACCTTTATATAAGGTAATGCTAAGCTTTATTAGTGGCTTTCTATAGTAAAGCAGCTCTTTATACTACTAAAAGACTTAAGGGGGAATTATATAATATCTATAAATATACCCTAAATATAAGTAAAGTTAGTATAAAGCTATTAGGTTTAGTAGAGTTATTAATAGCTTTAATAGCTATTTATAGTTTTTAGAAAGGGCTAAGGAGGTTTCCTACTTTATTCTTAATAATATTATATACTCTTTAGAGAGGGGCATAATATCTTTTAACTTTTCTAATGCTATAGTATACCTTAATAGGAACCTTTTCTATATTAATAGCTATTTAGTATATAATATACTAAAATTCTATAGAAGTAAAGTTCTTTTTAGTATTATAAATAATATTATCTAGGGGACCTAAATAAGTATTAATTTAGCACTCTTTTAATGCATTCTATATATCTTAGGCCTTTTACTTCTAAGGCTTAAGGAAGTGTATAGCTTAGAATATAATTACTATATTAATAATATATAGTATAGGTTTATTATTAATTTAGAGGATATTAATAATAATCTTATAGTTAAAGTCTATATTATTTTTTAGTATAAACTTAAATTATTCTAGGGCTTTGCTATAAAGTTAGTATTAATAGCATTTATAGGAGAGTCTTTTAATAATTCTACTAATTACTAATTTACTAGCTTTTTATAGTAGCTTTATAAGTTTAGTAACTAAGGAATAGCTAAAATATTAGTATAATTAATATATTTTAGCCTTTAAGAGGTAGAAAGCAGTAGCTTTATTAGGCTATAGAATCCACTAAGGGTGTCCCTATTTCTATATAATTAGGACCTTCTTTATACCTTAAATTAGTATATTCTTAAGGTTATTAAGCTTTATATTTATCTAATCTATATTAAAAATATAGAATAAAAAGAGAGTAACTATATTAAGAATATAGAATTTAATAGTTCTAAAGGTAGTAGGAATATATAAGATTTCTAAAGAAATTACTAAACCTATGCTAAAGTTAACTATATATTAGCTAATAGGCTTAATCTTTAAATATAGTATAATTCTTTATAAAGCTATAGCTTATAGTGCTCCTACTATAGAAATCCTTACTACTCCTATATTTAGTATAATTCTATAGAAAATATTATTAAAATATTAGTTATTTAAGATAAAGTAATCTATTTTAGGGGTTTCCTTCTATATTATAAGGGTTATACTAAATAATTTATAAGTAGTTATATTGTTTTTAAGTATATATAAAAGGGATTAGGCTTAAGAAAAGGTTAATTTTTTATAGAAATCTATTTAATTAAATAGTTTAGATAGGTTTAGTGGTAAATATATAAGAAATTATATAAATATTAGCTTAGGGGTTGTTATATTACTTATTAGTGTAGTAATATAAGTGTTTAATGCCTTCTAAGCTAGGTGCTTGTTTTCTTTAGTATTAGTTACCTTAGGTTTTCCCTTATATTTAAAGAGAAATGCATTAAAGCTACGTTTAAAGGGAATTCCTTTATAGTTCTTACTTTTCCACTAGGAATTCTTAGCTTTTTACTATTCCTGTTTTATATAGAATATTAACTAATATCCTGCTTATTAATATATAAAATATTTATATAAAAAGCGCGATTTTTATAGTAATTAGCTACTAGGGTGCTAATTAAATAGTTATTTATATTACTAATTAGTAAATATTATTTTATTATTATCTTCTATTATATTTAGTATAGAAGATAGCTATTATAATATTTTAATTAATTTATTAGTGTGTAAGTATTTATAGAGGTCTTTAATAACTCCTTTATAGGTTAAAGTAAGGTTAAATATAATAAGCTTATATTTAGAAACACTACTAATAGTAGTAATAAGCTATTACTAAAGCTTTATATTTACTATAAAAGCATTAAAGATTCTATAATAGATATAGTAAAGTTGTTTTAGTATTTAGTTAAGGCATTAAAGCTTAGTCTTCTTAGGGTTATTAGTAATAACCTTTTAAAGGGAAATGCTATTCTATTTAATATAATAAAACTACTAATTACTTTTAGTTTTAAAGTAATTCTTAATAGCATTAGTAAGGTTATAGATTATTAATTCTTTTTTAGTAAGTTTATTAAAATAGTAAGTAAGAGTATTCTCTTTAGTATAATTAGAAAAGCTTTTGCCTATAATGTCTATAGAATATTATTTTATATATATTAATCTTTAAAGATATTTATCTTTAAAATAATAAAGTTATATAGTTTCCTGCTATATTTCTTATTAATTATATAGCTTTTATTAATTTCTTTAAAAATATAGTAGATTTAGTTAGGGGTTAGGTCTGTTAGTAGCGTTAACCCCTTTAGTGGTTTTACCTAGGCTTTTTATATTAGTAAGTCTAGTAACTTAGATTCCTTATAAATCTATTAATTAATTAATTAGGAATTATTAATAATGCTTCTTGCCTATAGGGGAATAGGAATTTGTAGTTAGTATTATATAGATTAACTAGGGAACTAGCATTTAATCTACTCTTTTAATGCATTAATAAGAGCAGCAAGAGAAGTAGCGTATTATAAACCTCTTATTAATAAAATTAGTATACTATTAGTAAGAAGGAAATTCTATAAGTTCTTTTATAATATTGTTAGAATTTATTAAAAATTATTAGTAGTCTAACCTTTAAAGTCTTTATAAAGAGCATTAAAGAGTTAAAGGTTTTTCTACTTTAAAATGTTATACTAATAGAGAATAAAAGCAGCTTAATTATTAATATACTGCTAATCCTTACGTTTTTCTAGTATATTATCCTAGTATATTTTCCATTCTAGGGTAAGAATATCTATATATTTATATATAATCTTAGGGAGGGAATTTAGTAACACTTATAATATAATAGTGTTAGAATTACCTTAGGTAGGATTCCTTAATAAATCTTAGAATTCCTTATCACTTCTATGTAAAGACATTCTTATAATTAGATATTCTGTGTAGTTTTTAACTAGCTTTAGTTAAGATTTAGCGTTCTAATCTTATAATCCCTATATAAGCTTTAGTATAATAAAGGGTTAGTTAGTAAGATAAATAAGGGTTTTTCTATAGATAACAGTGTAAATTATAAGGAATTCTATATTCTAAAAGGTTAATACTAGCTAAACTAGCAAAGGAATCTATTTTTATTATAAGAAAGCTATATTTCTAAAAGTTTAATACTAGCTAAACTAATAAAGAAATCTATCTTCTTTTAGTATAGATTCTCCCTATAAGCGTAATAGGAGTTCTATCTCTTCTAAGTAAATCCTTATAAATCTATAGAATAATATATCCTAAGGATAGATATAACCTACTAATTAGTGTTAGTATTCCTTAGGATACTAGTGATTCTCTAAGGAATACTAGGTGGATCTAAGACTTAGTAACACAATGTAGGGTCTAGGAAGGTATTTGCAAAAGGTCTAATTTCTATCCTAATTAGTGCTATCTAAAAGGGGCATTTTATAGCTAGCGTTAAGGCCACGAAAATGCCATCGGATTCCGCAGTGAAAACTCTGCACACGCGGACCAATCAGAAGAGTCGGATTCCGCGGCTAATGTGGCCGCGAATCCGGCCCTTCCCGGCTGTGCCACGTTGTCATAGAATGCAGCGATTCCAACAGTTGGAACGTAAAAACCAACGTGGTCATCTGAAATTATGCAGAAAGACACGAGAAAAGCCGTCATCTTTAAGCATATGTATATATAATAAAATAAGCACATTGAATTTTTCATTCCGTTTACTTTTTTTCAGTATTATAAATTGGTAAATATGAGTACATGAATCGTCTAGTTTACAATGTAACAAATGACATGTCCACGATAGGAAAACATTAAACGAACGTCTCTGCGCATGGGCAAAGATGAAAGAGCGTAACAGCGTAAAATCAAGTCTTTGACTCATAGACTATTCTTGCCCTGACATGATTGTTTCCATTTACGGTGGCCATGACGGATTTGGAAATCCACTTTTCTTTCTTTCTTAGTTTCTTCTTTCATCTTTCTCTTCCCCCCAACCTCCCTTTTTTCTTTATTTCAAAACAGAGTTGTGAAAAAAAAAAAAAGGGTCCAAATATATGTTAACATTTCCTGAAATATTTACAAGTGAATATCTCTAGACAAATCTCGAGTCCCCTGCCCGTTCCAGAATCTAATGCTTGTGCCTATGAAAGTCCCGAACCCACTCCTTCATCTTCTTAATCGTGGCGTCCTGCACCTTCTTGACCCCCTGATTTACAACACCATTATGCATAATCAGGTCTTGGCAATGCGATGCCTTGGGAATGACAAACGAAGGACGATCCTCAGTGCTAACGAATGGACCGCCAGGCCGGAAGTCGCTCGCCACGCTCAAGGAGCGCCATGGGTCGTACTCTCCATTGACCCAAATGAGACGCGTCGTGTTGGTGTTAAACCATCCTCCCGTGTGGTGGTTGACGTTGGTGGCGCGAATGCCCTTGGCCATGCCGACCTTGTGTCCATTCATCTCGGGGAACATGATCAGACACTGCCGGCGATAATATTCCACATTGAAAAAACGAGGTGGATAGCCAACAGTGGATTCGGGAGCGCCAACTTGCCAATATTCGAAGCTGGGAAGGGCGAAAAAAAAAAGTAAAAGGAAAATAGACGAGTCAGTAAGAGAAACTTCATTTCAATGGTAAAATGATAAAAGAGGGAGGACATACGCCTCATTGCACGTGAGCCACATCCATTGACGATTATACGGGTTTGCGACAGTAGTGTTCGTGAAGAGATCTGAAGTGACATTGTGGGTATTGTAGCAGTCGAGTGTTTTATCGTCACAAGCTAGCATCAGGTCAGCAATAGATCGTTGTGCTTCAATGACAAGAACCAATCGTGGCAGCATTGCCATGTGATGGTTCAATCAATGTATAATGATCACGTACCGCCATCTCCATGTAGATAAAAATCTCTCCACCACTTGGCATAGTTGTCTAGACTCTTGAAGAGTCCTACTCCGTTGGGCCCGGGTCTCATGGTCGCATTTGATCGCGGCCAGAATCCCTTGACATTGAGAAAA
>SRPW01001226.1:0-11556 GCA_018360225.1 Claviceps pusilla | reverse complement strand
AAAAAAAAAAGAGAGAGACAGAGAGAGAGAAAGAGAGAGAAGCTAATATGCAACGTTTATAGGATTTATTCTTGCGTTTACTGGCTGCTCTTTTCACGACTCGCCCCTTCACATTTACCGAATCAACCAGCCACAGCATCATCAACAACAACCATAGCACCCCCACCACTCCTGAAAAGTCAAACAAGACGGCAGAGGGCTCTCGTCAACGTTCATCGTCAATGAGTGGCCCCGACAATGTCGTCTCCATATTGGCTTCCGTTGTCCCAAATTTGCCCAAAATTCTGCTTGAACCTGATCGTGTTCTCTCTGCCGCTGCAACAATCTCAACCAACATCATTGGGCCAACATTACGATCCAAGTCATTCCCAGCTACCATCTCGCACAACACATTGCGACTCTTTCTTGAGCTGTCCAAACTGCAAAACAACCAGAAAACATGGAAGAAGGACGTCGGAGATGCGTTCAACGACAATCGATTCTTTGGCATGGACTTGGCCCTCGTACGTGATGGATGGCTGCCTTTGCTGAAGCAATGGGTACTCACGGACAAGGAACGATTGCCGGAAGTGATTACACGTATCAGTGGGCCGACGACAGCCGGGATAGTCTTTGGAGTTGGTGCGACCTCGGCCAGACTAGAGGCAGACAGGAAGACGCAGCTGAACCTCCGCCGAATCGCAACGCTGGTGCTCGCCGCAGCAGACGATGCGTTTGTGGCTGAGCTCCCAGCCATCTTTGACAAGCTGGTGGAGTTGCTGGGTGCGACTCTGATATCGTCACCCTCGTCTGCAACCCGAGCTGATGTGTACATGGTGATTCGCGCGCTGGTACTGAAGAACAGTCCCATCCATCTCGCCATGTCGTGGCCAGTCGTCAATGCCGAACTCCATGCCGCCATTTCGTCCGTCGTGGCTCCCGACCACAGCAAGGCGTCTGACATGTACCTCAACTCGGGCATCATTCAAGCCTGCAAGCTCCTGGACCTGCTGATCTGTGTTGCGCCCGACGACTTCCAGCTGCATGAATGGCTGTTCATCACGGACACGATCGAGGCAGTCTACCGATCATCCACGTACAAGCCCGTCGCCCTGGTGGACGAAATCTCGGAGGAACTGGGTAGCTCCTCGGCAGACGCTTTACTGCAGCCGAACACAGAAGCGCTTGTAGCAGCCAGCGGACCACATAGGCGGCCGCTCCTCGGACGCAAAGGCGGCATCAGCGACGAAGTCAGCTTGGAAAGAAAAGACGAATTAATCGTCAAGGTTCTGCGGCCATTTTTTGCACAATTGAGCATCTTTGCCTTTGAATCTACCTACGCCATGGGTACGGTAGACCGCAACGAGTGCATCGAGGCATTACTCAAGGATTTATTTGACGAGAAGAGCATGATCAAGGCGCTCTAGGGGTGATGAATTCTTTAGACAATCTCTTCATCCATCTAGCTTTTCATTTTCGAGGACAGGGGCAATAAAATTACTCTTGTCAACACTCCAGAAGTGAGAGTCATTCAACACATCTGCAGAGCGAAACGGACCGGAAGCCTTTGTGTCGTGGCCGTGACGAAGACGAAGCCCTGCATGGTGGATATGGTAGATTCACCAAATAGAGCATCATCATTCTTGTTTCCATTTCCATTCTTATCCTTCTTCTCTTCTGTGCGTGCGTGTCGCTGTGTGTACCGTCCTCTCCATGCCGTTGTGCTCAGCATGGCCTTGGAAACAAGAGAACGAAATAGAGCAAAGCCAAAGAACAGGTGACAACTGGTTGGCCCCACGATACGTCTCAGCCGTGTCGTCCAGACATCCAACCGCCATTATGTATTTCAAATCGAGAAACACCAATTCCGCCCCGCATGTGTCATACCCTTGGTTAGACTTTCTTTACTCGAGATAGGCACATTCATTTCGTTTTTCGCGCCCTTACCCCCAGTTTGACTTTCTTTACATGAGGACAAACACCTTCATTGAGTGACTTCCTTGACTTTCGAGATTAACACATCCATATATTCATCCACGTCTCCTCTCATTCTACATGGCAAAAAACATAACCCAACTACGCGGGAAAATGAACCCATTTTTCGCCCTTTTGTTTTTGTTCCGTAAAAACTCCTCGCTATGCCAAAATGCCAAAAAAAAATGGTTGTTGCAGAAATGGAATATCCTTGCCACGTGCGGCGTGCCTCTTGCCTCTTGCCTAGGCATGTAAGCTCTCGGGCCTTATCCGGTGGTCGTATCTCGGTGTCCAGAAAACAGCAAAAAGAGGAAAGAAAAGAAAGAAGGAAAGAACAAGGGGAAGGGAAAAGAAAAAAAAAAGAAACAGAAAGAAAAAAAAAGAAAAAAAAAGAAATAGAAAGAAAGTAGAAAAGAAAATGAAAGAAATGTAAGCAGAGAGAAAAGAGAGAAACAGACCACCCTCCATCCGTCATTGACCAGCATAGCCCTCGCATCTTTTCGTCAATCATCTCCATCGCTATCCGTTGCGGTCCCCTCCTCTAATTCCTCTTCCCCATTAGCATCCGCTTCCTCCATGTCGTCGCTGTCGTCCGCGTCGTCCTCGTCATTCAGACCGGGAATCGACTTCCAGTGTACGTAGTCGCCAATGAGCCATCGTTTACTGACTGGCAGCTGGTATGGGTCAAAGGGAAAATACGGGTCCAGTTGGTGGTAGCTTTCGTTTTGGGTCTCGTATCCAGCATCTCGCAACGCGCCACCCGTCGAGTATGTCGATGAGAGAAACTGCGTCAATCGGACACGCTTGTTGCTCTCGACCAACGGATAGACATACATAAAATTGAGTCGGTGCGCCAGTTTCGTAAACTCCTCCACAATCACCGGGGCGCACACCTTTAATGGATTGAGCTTCCCCAAAATCTGCACCCACAGATCTTGCTTGCAGGTCCCGACCCATCCTAGTTCTTGACCAATGTAGGACACGGGATCATCTGGATCGACCGTCTCCGGCGCCGAGACGACCAAGTCTTGCCACCGAAAGCAAAAGATGTAGAGCGTCGCCTGAACAAGCGAGTAGTACGGGTGGAATCTCTTCAGATCAGGTCCACGACTCAGAGGCTCGTACTTTCGTCTGTACTGCTCGAGGTGGTGCAGAAGTAGCGTGAACATGGTGCGCACCAAGCTGGGTGGTACGTGAGCTCCTCGAGCTACAAAGCTTGCGAGATAGGCGGCCGCCGCTTGTTTGAGAACGTTGGGCGTGTTGGACTGAAATGCGGTGGCGAAGAGTTGGCCACAAAAGGCATCAATGAGCCGCTCGTGTTGCTGTGCAAAGTGAAATATCAAGAACTGGGTGTGTCTGGATTTGTAGGTCGGAAGCACCATGTGGTCAAACTCGCGGAGGATCGTCTCGAACATGCCAAACGCCTTGTCTGATCCTGGGTTGTCGAAGTATGGAGTGTACACAGCAAAAAGCGTGTCAAGAACAGCATCCATCTTCTCCACACTCTCCTTCACAGTCTTGATTCTAACAGCTGCTGGGTCGAAGTCGAGGTCCCCGCTGTCAACAGACTCGTCATCGCTGGCGTCTGCATCGTCGTCTTCCCATTCGGCCGGCTGTCTCTGGTTCTCGCGCAGGGCGTACATAACGGCCGCCGCAACATCGTCGTCCAGGTCTTCCAAATCCACTTGCATTTGAGAATCTATTTTGACAACTCGGTTCAGGATCAGATCTAGTATTTCCTCTTGCAAATCGGGAACATATGCCTTGACTCGCAGCAGGTTGTGGATGTAAGCCATATGCACCCGGGTGGACTCGTCGGGAAATGGGAATTTCGATCCGAGCAGGTTCTCGAGAACAGCCACGGCAGACGGGAACATTTGGAGAAGATACTGAATGGCGGAGTGCAGCCTCTCACGCATGGTGTCACGGTCAATCTCTGGGAAGTCGGCAACCGACCAGTCAGACAATCGAGCGTCGCGAAACTTCTCCACCATCATGGATAGAACCGGGACAAGATAAGATCCCTGGGCGCTGACAAGAGCAGCCAAGAAATGCGTGTAGACCTTGAGGAATGATTCATCTCGTCCAAGCCAGAAACACTTGAGTATCGTCCTGACTAAACCATTACAGTCCTTGCCCTTCAAAATGGGAACACAGCTCGTGAGAGCCATGACATAAACCTGAAGTTCATGTGGTTTGAGAGTCTCGTTTTCCTCGTCCTCCACGGTAGGCGAGTATCGTTGTTTGTCGTTGGAGAATAGCTCTTTCAACATGTCATATTGGCCGTCGTTGCCCCGGAGATGATTCTCCAAGGCAGCTCGAACCTCTGCCTTGACGTCTTCCATTGTTCTGCGACCAACTTCATATGTTACATTTCGGATATCGTCAAAGAAAACTTTTCGTCGCTTTGTCAGACTTTCCGATGGAATCGGGGACGAATCCGACCCGTCGTGCAGATCCTTTCGCCTTCCCAGCACGGAGACAGGCTTGAGAATCGATTTCACCGGCGTAGCGCTTCTAGTTGTTGAACCAGGCAGAGCCCTGGCCTTTGGAGTAAACGGTCGCATAGAAGCAGTGTAGTGAGGTTTGATTTCGGTGCAAGAGCGGCTGTGTTCAACTCCACTCAATCAGGCGGAAACTGTGATCACGGCGGCGGCAACTCTAGGGATGCTTGCTCGAGGCAAGGTCATAATAACAATACATTCGGTAATTGCTGCTGACGACTGCCTGAATATGATGAGAGATATGGAATAGTGTCCCTGGCTAGGATTCTCTATCGCAACGACTGGTTTCGGTCAAATGCGGACAGGGTGTAAGGCTGTGGCGATGATGATGTAGAGGACTGACTAGTCTTCTCTCTCTCTCTCTCGCGCTCTCTCTTTTTTTTTTTCCCCTTCCCTCTTTCGTTACTGCAGTGAAGGAGTGAAGGACGTGCAAGACCATTTCTAGTGAAAAAGTGGGTCCCGCACGTGCCAAGAACAGTGGACCTTGCCGCTGGCACCATGGTACTTTATGAATCATCAAGCACGGCTTCGGCTTCAGCCTCTCTTTCTTCTTCCAGATGGGATTGTCCCATTTCTCGACTCTCGGATCCCGCCGCCCCTGCGTGTTCTTGACCATCATCATGGACCAGCCGCAAATTTGAACATCAAATGCCACACTCCCCTTCATCTTGCACACCAGCAGATTTTCTATGTGGTTCATTCGCCTGCCGAAAAAAACTCCGCATTATTATCTTCATTTTTATTAATTCCCTTTTATCTTGCTACCTGACAGTTAGCTACATGGCCTCATGTTCATTTGCTGTCTCAGAAAGGAAGACGTTCACAATGCGGCTCTGATTTTGGATTTTTATTGTTTTTTTTTGTCGTTACGATGTGACGTTTAGCAAAGAAAGCCATCGTGACATGTATAGCTTTGACTTGGACGCGTTGATGGCTTCACGTCAGCGCACATCATCCATGGTGATGACAATACTTCTGTATTTACGTATATAAACATTAAAATTGACACTGCTCGAGCAAACTATTCAGTGTCGATGTGGTAGCGGGATGGTAGGCTAATCCTCTGTTTCGGATTCCGGAACTCTTCAGGTGAATATATTTTATTGTTTTAGCCCTTGTCGCTCCCGTGTAGTTCCGCAAGACCCGACTGCTGCACACAGGCAGCTAACCGATCAATAGGGTGAGGCTGAGAAAATCTATCAGCAAGGTAAAAAAAAAAAAAAAAATCCACCGATGAACCAGATACCCAGCTGTGCTTGAGGAAAGAAGCTCCCACAGTCAGCTTCTGGCTGTGAAGCCATAAATTTTAGCTAGATTCCCATACTCGAAGTTTTCCGAATTCGAATCATTCGCACGCCACCAGGCATAACCAAGAAAAAGGGTTGTACATTTACCAAGCAGTATGACAACAAGAGAAATACTTCAAACCTAACAGTTTGCCAAGTCGGAATGGACAAGGAGCTACTGTACTCGATAGTCTTTTGGACTTTGTGGGGCAGAGCCACTTTGTCCTTCTTCGTTTTCCTCTTCTTCTTGCTGATTTGAGCGTCTTGTTCTTCGTCTCATTCGTCATCTCCATGACAGCCTCGGTCGAGGAGAAGAATCTGGGAGGCTAATAGCCCTCTCCAGTAGAGGCTCCGTTATGACCAGTGTGCTGCCCATACATGTAGTTGGGGTCAGCACCACCTTCAGCAGCGCTGGACCCTTCACCAGTGAACTCGGCACCACCAGCCTCGCTCTTTTCGCCAGGCATCATAGGTCCTCCCCAAGTGTTTTCCATGACACGCTCTCGGTTAGATTGATTTTGTTGCTATGAGGGAGAGGGGGTTAATCAGTCTTCTTTCCTTGTCTGAAAGGGGGCGGGAGGAGGTTTGGGCGCGCGGCCCGGGGGGAGGGGGGGGGGGATGTACCTCTCGATATTTCGAAAGATAAACTTTCAAGGCCTCCGCGTAGTTCTCGAATCCCAGCGAAGTCATTGCAAAGAGGATGTCTTCGCCATTGACAGTCTTTCTTTTCTCTTGCTGGCACTTTTCAGAGGCTTGTGAGAGAGAAGAAACATCTGGTCAGTGCCGTAATCTCGAACATGGAACAAGGATCGTTTCACTCAACGACCTGGGACATTGTCCATGACTTACCCTCGCTGGTGATGAATGAGATGAATTCACTGACACACTCTTGCATACACTCCTTGGCCTCTTTAGCAATCTTGGCATTATCTGGCAGTGCATTCTTCATAATTCTCGCAACTGGAGCAAAATTTCGAATGTTAGCATCTACTTCTTCAGAAGCACACGGATTTGACAAGCGTCTCGTTCCAGACGCAATCTCTGGGGAGTCCCGAGACATGAGTGGACAATGTCAGAGATGGTGGAATGCCAGTCTGGTACAGAGTCTCCAGACTGGAACTGGTAAAAAAAAAAAAAAAAAAGGGGGAGAGACCAATCACGGCCGCGTTTACAGCCTATCCAGGAAGCCAGGACAGGAGGGTAGGACTCACCGTTGGCTATAGGTAACCACCTATCTTGCTCTTTGACTTCAAACTCATAGCCAGCGGTACTGCCGACAGAGTGTGGGTCTTGATTGTCATTCATTTGTCCTTCGTCGTCTGGCGACTGTGCACCTTGCTCGACATCCTTTGGAGGAGATTGGGGGGAGTCCGACATATTTGGCTACCTGCAGCGGCTGCTGGCGTCCGTGTCAAAGGTGTTCGGTTTAGTACAGATGAGGGGTCCTGGAGAGCCAGAGGGCCGTTCGGGTCGTCGTCTAGAGCTGAAGGTGTCTGGTTAGCTGCAAGAGATGCGTCAATGGTGACGTTCGAGGAAACAATGGCGGTCGCATACGGCTCTCGTCGCGCCTCGCCTTAGGGGGAAAGGCATAATTGGGGCTATGACGGCTGTGCTTGGGAGTGTTTATTTTCCATGTGGGTTGGGAGACAAGGGCACGCCAGGGAAGAGGAAGAGAAGGGGGGGAGGGGTGCGCATGCAAGTGTGAAAGCGTGTGAAGCCAGGGAGTGGTCGGTCCCACGACACAAACGACGAGGAGCCAAGTTGACGAGCTTCCGAAGCCGTCGATCGACTGGGAGGGTGGGTGTGCGCGGAACAGCGCGATGCAAATGCTCCTCCTACTGTAAAGCCAGTCCGCTGGCACCAAACAGCTATTGGGAGAGGATGGGATCGCGGAGAGGCGGCTCAGCTTGAATGCGCGCGCGCGCGCTCGACAACGACGCAGGTTGCGACCGCGATGCGATGTTACACGAGGCGCAAGGTTTGACGATGCCGCCCCTGCAGGGCGTGTGTGCCATGCGCCATGTATGTAAAACGAAGGGGACCAGGCAGGACGAGAAACAATAGAAGAAGCTTGCTCACCAAGCAGAGAGTTTGCTTTCACAAAGACGGGCGCAAAGGGGATTGCAGTCGAGGGAATCGGCGTCGTTCCGTGATGGAGGCGGCAGCAATTGCATTGGTGGGCTGCGCAGCGGCGTGGGGTCTTGCAAGTCTGGCAACTCTAGTTCTTTGCAAGAGGGAAAGTGGGAAGGAGGGTCGGGAAGGCTGACGACTCGCAACGAGGCTAGAAAGGCAAGGAAGGTGCGGTCAAGTCGACGTCAACACAACACCCAACACCACCCAACACCACCCAACACGCACACGCACACACGCACACCAGACACCACAACACGACAGGTAGTGCCTGCTCGCCAGCTGTCGACGTCTGGCGGCGGCGTCTGGCACCTGCGGTGTCGTGAGTGGGCCGGGCTGTTGGGCTGCTGTCACCTCCCGTGCTGCTCTGTGCTGCTGCTCTATTTGTCGAGACACACAACACCAGAATCCGCATCAGCTTCAACCACCATCAAACAGCAAGAGCATGCATCTGCATTGATCAGCGCCGGGGTGGGAGAAGGGTCTATCGCGGGCCGGCTGCCATCGCAGCCACACTTCCAATGCTTTCAGTCTACGGGTTTCCGCTTTCACGGCTTTCCCGGCCTCCTTGTCTCCGAAGAAAAAAAAAAAAAAAAAAAAAAATTGGGAAAGCTCCGGCCAGCACTCGCAGTCTTGCACCAACTTCCTGCCGCTCAGACCACGCGCGTGCCAAGCCAAGCATCAGTCGCCAACTTCGGCAGGAACAAGCGCAGTTGCAACTTGCAACTTTGTAGCAGTTGTCCATATGCTGTCGAGACTCGAATCTACCTCAGTAGTCACTGCCGCCAACTGGTATCTCTACCTCGGTGCGATGGGGTCCACTCCAAGCTACGTCAGGTACTCAGGAACCCAAATATAGATATACACCTCGTTCTTTTAGGTGCCACCATCTTCCAAGGTTTCCGTCACCTCCCCAACACTCCTCACTCGTCATCTCCCAATGTCACAACACTGACCTGCCAGCTCTCGTGTCCGTGTTTCTTTGCGTTCCCCATGCTGACAATGGACCGACTCGACATATCACCTCCTCCCGTCTGCATCCTGGACAACGTCGCTCCATAAATTACTTGATTTTGCTTCTTAGGCCATTCTGCGAACCCCAGTCGACCCAGCTTACGGAGGCATTTGATGAGGCGTGTGAGGTAGAAAGTCGTGGCGGTGTGCCCTCATACCATGCAGAAGGGCACCGGACACCAATCCCTACCAGGGTTCGTCGTTCTAGCTGGGCAGCAAACGAGTCTTTTTTTTTTTTTTTAGCGCAAATAGCTGGTCCAGATGGTGGTCGGAAGAGCTGATATCAACATGCTGCTGCAGCTTTGTCCATAAAGCACGATAGCCAGGTACATACATACAGATGTATGTTATGTCCTTGGTGGTGTTACAACAAGTCTAAGCCATCACCACCGAAGCGCCATTTAGATGCAAAGTCTTTATCAGATATTTCTGAATGCCACATCCATATTGTGTACTCAGATTTTCCGTCTGATACTGCGTTCGTTCGACATAGAGAAATGGCGTGCCAATCAGTAAGCGTCCAGTTATTCGGGCCTGTCCAGGAACCGCAGCCTGAATGCAGGCCCAGCGGCCCATTCTGCAACCATCTCACGATGCAAATTGCCAAAACGCCCAATTATTGGGCAGCATTCCTGTACACATACCATCCGACTGGATGAGGTAGGGCTATACGATACGCTTCGTATTCCTGCAATGACATGTTTTTGCCCACCTACAGTCGCGGCGCTGTGGCTTCCATTACTGTCTACGCTTCAGTCAGTCCTGGTGCTGGCCTGGAGAGTTGTCGCAATATGATTTTTGCTGCCATCCATAATCCTACGGCTTCATTCAACAGGGTACCGGCTTTGAGACTATTTGTTAGTAGTCTGACCGTTATCGTCTTGGTTGAAAAATAGTGGCACGGCTACAGCCATGTTCATGCATGCTACATACTACCTACTACCTACCTAGGTAGGTACGTAAGTACCTAGTAAGTAGTATGTACTTACATGTGTAAGTATGTAGAAACTCATGCGGTGACAGCACTCCGGCAGGGCTTCTCTTCGAACCATAGCAACGGCAAACATGGATAGAACACTGGACAAATACTACACTCCGCCCCATGGTTCTCGCTGTGCGTGTACATGGACGGTCTGGAGATGACGGCATTATCTCCGGAGATTTATTCTTCTTTCACTCCCGAAAGGTCCATTGCCGGCATCGCTTTCATGGGTCAGAGCTCGAATGAATGCCGGGGGCCCCGGGGGGAGCTTGCCTGTGACGCCGTCTCGTCTCAAGAAAAGCTTCATGAACCATCTTATCGGTAATTTGATCAGAAAAAAAGAAGGGGGAATACATTGCATTGACTAACAAGTCACTACTCACTTGGTCGGGTCGGCAAAACTGAACTGCCGCTTCGATACGTACCAGTGTGACCAATGATGCACTGTGTATGGAGAAGTAGATGCATCGCCCCGACAAGTCGTCGCAGGGACTTTGCGGCGGGTTATTCAAAGAGAGAAGGGGAAAAAAACAGCCGTTCAGCAAGGCCTGTTGGACACAGTTATGAATTTCCCGCATGATTCAGACTACATCGCAGACTCCCAACATGCTTATGAAACTACGAACATGCAAGAACTTGTTTGTGACTATGGGCTCGCATGAGGCTAATTCCCTCAACACTCATCTACATGGCTGCAGATCGCCTGAAGAATTGAGTCAAAAAGCCGCTCCCGCTCGCGGGGGAGGGGGGCGATTGACGTGGCATTGCTGACAATGACCAATGACCCCTGAATGAACAATGGTTGGCGGAGGGTGGGTTGGCAACTTACACACTTGGGTACATGTATAGGTACACACAGTACACCCATCGTACAAATGTACATGCGGTAATGGGAATGGCCTCGGCTTTGTCGAGAATCAGAAGTATGCGACCGCCAGGGCGCTGACTTATTTTTCCTTCTGGGCAGCAAGGCGGTTGATGATATTGTGTCCTTTTTTCTTGTCTGGCCGATTCCCTCCGCGCGCGCCGTGAAGCACAGGAATATCCTGCGGTCGTTGGTTCTCCTTTGATCAAATGCCTGTGTCCATCTTGTGGAGTAACGAGGCGCAAATCAGCAGTTATGCCATGATTTCCATGCATCGCAGAAGACGGGAAGAAGACGTTGGGCATCCAACACGGGATACTTTCTTCCCCATCCCTTCTCCATCCATTGGATAGCTGGACGCAACTCGACACAGACAGATAAATAAGGCCTGGGTGCCGAGAATGAGACTGCGACGAGAGGGCTGCACACCTATTTATGTTGGGCATATATTTCTGTGGATTCCGAGATGCGTACATTCAGTTTCAAACATGTTTTTTTTTTTTTTTCATTTCTCCTCTTTTTCTTTTCAGTCAAATTTTGAATGAAAGGGATCGAGGTGAAGAAAAGAAGAAAAGAAAAAGAGTACGGCTGTTGACGTGCTGTCTGAAGAATGAGACGCTGGCTATCGCTGATGACTTGGGGCCGGCAAAAGGTGGGTGTTGAGTTTTACTTTTTATCGAATTTGAATTTGCTAGCATACGGATTTGATTGCTCCCTCATCTTCAACGTCAATGCGAGCAAGTGAAGTCTTTTTTGTCTTTTCTTCTTTTTTTTTTAAAAAAAAAAAAAAAAAAAAAAAAAAAAAGTAGTCCGCCGCAAGTA
>SRPW01001225.1:0-11558 GCA_018360225.1 Claviceps pusilla | reverse complement strand
AATAATTAATATTATAGCGCTATAATAATTATATAAAAGGTAGGAAATTAAGGAAATTAGGTAGATTAATAGCAATAATAACATTACTAATACTATAATAAAATCATTACTAAATTAAGCCCTTAAGACCTTTATTAATAAAAATAAAGCTATAATTTATATAAAGGGATAGGTAAAGCATATAGAGAAAAAGGAGGAAGCATATAAAAAAGAGGAGGAATACTAAGGATATAAGGCAGGATTCTTATTCTTATTAATTATTTAATTAAATAATTAACCATAGTTTTTAGGTAGATTTTTGCATAACTTATAAGCAATTCCTCTTTTTTTATAAAAGAGAGAATTCTAAGTATTAGAATTACTACATTTTATAACAATATAGTATAGCTAGAAAGAGCCAGATTTGCAGCTATATTAGCCACGGAATCCGACTCTTCTAATTAGTCCGCGCGTGTAAAGTTTTCACCGTAGAATCCGACGGCATTTTCGTAGCCTTAACGCCAGCTATAAAATGCCCCCTTAGATAGCACTAATTATAATAGAAATTAGACCTTTTTGCGAATACCTTCCTAGACCCTACGTTGTGTCACTGAGTCCTAGATTCACCTAGTATTCCTTAGAGAATCACTAGTATCCTAGGGAATACCAACATATACCTTTATTTCTATTTTTATAGTAATACTACTTTATTACTACCCTTAACTAACTATAGTATTATTAAAAATACCTTTTACTCTTATAAATAAATTAATTATTATACTTAAAGTAAGTACTATTCCCTTTTTAATATATTATTACTACTAATTTATATATAACTAGGCTAATTATAAGCCTAGCCTTATAAAGCTTACTTAATATAAGCTAAAAATATTAAAAAATAGTACTATAGCACTAAAGGTTAATACTTCCTTTAAACCTATACTATTACTATTACTAATTTAAATAAGTATTAATAGTATATACTTTAAGTATATAAAAGTAAAAAAGACTTATTTAGATATAAATATTATATTTTTTATTTATATTAATAGCTAGGTAAAAGCTAATTAATTTTATAGCTAAATTTAAATATAATATTATACTAAAAAGCTATTAAGTAAGTAATAAATATATAGAACCTTTATATCTTTAGGGAATTTATTAATATAAGTATAAAATAGCTTAGCTATAATTTAGCTATAGTATTAATATAGTACTAACTTATAAGTAGGCTAAAGAGTATAATATTATTTATAAAAAAATAATTTAGCTTTTAAAGTAAATAAGCTTATTTATTAATATAATAGTATAAGCTATTAATAATACTATAGTAGTTTTAGCCTTAATTTTAATTAAGGGTAAAATACTACTATAGGCTTATTATATTATTAATATATTAAAGAAATAAAATAATATTTTAAAAAAGATTTTATAAAAGATTTATAGTTTTAGCTTAATAATAGCTTAAAGCTATATAATAATAAAGGTAAAGAATAATTTAAAAAAAAAGAGGGGGAGAGAAGAAGGAGGGGAGAAAAGGGGTAATAAAGTATAGGCCTAGGGCTAGTATAGGAGTATTATACTTATTTTTTATTTTCTAGGCTATTGCTTTTTATATATTATTAAATATAAGTTATATATTATAATAATATATTTAAACTATAATATTTATCTAGCTCCTTAGTGTATCTATACCTATATTATACTAAGTACTACTTTTTATTAAATTTTAAGTATTTTTAACTTATTAGTTTTAAAGACTTTGAATAAGTTAAAATTAAAAAATATACTTTATTAAAATAAGTTACTTTATAAGTATAATTACTAACTTATTATACTTTAATGCCTTTTTAAGTTTATATTAGTTATATATTAAGTATATACCTATATTAATAGAGTAAAGGTAATTAAAATTCTTATAAAATAATAAAATATAATAATAGTCCTTATTATTAGCTTAGTAGCTATATATTAATAATTTTACTTTAAAAATATATTAACTAAAAAGAAAGGTATTAAGTTTAATTTATTTTATATATATTTATATAAGTACTATAGATTTATATTTAGTAAAGCTTAAGTAAAGGTAAATAACTTTAGTAGTAAAGGTAAAGTTAAGATTAAGCTTTATTACTATATAATTAATATAAGTTTAGTGTATCTATATAGTAGTTCTTTCTTAATACTAATAATTTTTTTATTTTAAAGTAAGTACTTTAATTAGAAATAGTTTTAATAAATAGTTATAAGGTTAGTTTAAAAATAGTATATAATTTAAGTAGTTATTTTACTATAGTAAGTAGCTATATTCTTAGTATACTAATCTATATTAAAGTTAAGCTATTATTATAATATATATATTATATATTTACTTAATTATTTTATTAGCCTTTATTTATTAATAAAAGTATAGTAAATAATAGTTAAGGTAAAGGTTAATTAAAGCTATAGCTACCTTAGTTTTAACTAAAGTATATAGTATAGCTTTAAAGGTATTAATTATTATCCTTAAGTATTTAGTTTATTTAAAACTAAATACTTTAGTTATACTTTATATTTTATTATTAATATTAATAAGGGTATAATATAATTCTATACTATATATAATAATACTTTAAATAACCTATATATATAAAAGCTATATATTATATAATAAATATCCCTAAGTTAAAGCTACTAATAATATAAAAGTAAGCTATTATTATAGTAATTCTAACTTAACTTAGCTTTAATATACCTTTTAATAAAGTTAATAATAAACCTATACTATAAAGAAGTAAGTAAATTAAATTAGTTATACTATATTAATACTAAGCTAAACTAGTATTATAATAATAGTATATTATTTAGTAAAATATATAAGTTTATTCTTTTCTAAGTTAAACTTAAGGCTTAATTCCTTAAATTACTTTTAATAAATTAACTATTTAGCTTTAAAGTAGTTTTATATCTCTTTTATTATTAATTTATATATTAATATATTTATATTATTAAAAAATCCTATAATAAGTATAAATTATACTACTTAAAGCTTAGTATATAATAAAGTAATATAAAATAGAAAACAAATAAAAGAAATAAGTAATTTTTATAATATCTTTATAATTATAAATAAGGGGCTTATAGATTTATTATTAAAAAAAAGGCTAGCTATATATTTAATAATAAAGAAATAGGTTTACACTATAATTTATATAAAAATATAAATAGTAATAAGGGTATAAAATAACTACTTATAATAAATAGTGTTAAAGGCTACTAATATATTTAACTAAAGTAGTAATATAATACTGCTATAGTGTTATACTACTTATATTAATTCTATTAAAATACTTAGTATAACTTTTATTAATTTATTTACTTTATTACTTATTTATAAGTTAAATAATACTTTACTTAACTTAGCTATAAAGGTAAGCTAGCTTACTATTATTATTTTTAATACCTTTTTAATAATATTAAAAAGTAAAATAAAGTATTAAGCTCTTACTCTTTATTATTTTATTAAGGTTTTACTTAATTTATAAAAAATAACTACCTTTATTTTTTAAAATAAAGCTAGGTAATAGCTAATATAGTAGTATATATTTAGTAAGTAAATAAGGGTTTTAGCTAAGGGCTTACTATATACTTTAAAATAGTTAGCTAAAAGTTTATTAAGTTTAAGTACCTTTTAATTTACTAAGCTTTTAATAATACTATAGATTTTATTAGTATTAAAGTAGTTTTTTATTAAGAATATTATAATATTAAAGTAGTTATTAAGGTTTTTTAGTATATTATTTAGCTAAGCCTAAAAGAAAGGAAAGAAATAGTTAGTTAGTATAGCTACTTTCTTATAATATAATTTAGTAATTATAATATTTATTTCCTTACTTTAAATAAAAGTTAGAATTTATTATTATTTTAATAATAACTTATTATAAAGCTATACCTAGTACTTAAGTTTTTATAAGCTTCTTTAATATATAGTTATTACTTTAATAATAAAGCGCTAGGTATTATACTATTTATTACTAATAACTTAGCTTTATATTTAAGCTATATTAATAGTAAGTTATTAGTTTTTCTTAGTATAAAAAGTTTATTATTACTTTAATACTCTCTTTATATTTTAAGTAGCTTTTTTAATATAGTAATTTTACTATAAATTTAGCTTAAGGCTACCTTAAGGTTCCCTTAAAATTATTAAATTTATAATAGCTTAAAGCTTAGCTATTATTTATTTTATATAATTATTAACTTTTATTAGTATATAAAGTAAAGGTTTAGTAAGGTTATAGTAAAACTATATTACTACCTTAGCTATTATAAAATTATTTTTTATATATAGCTATTTAAAATAAAGAGAATAGTTACTACCTAGCTTTAAGCTAGTATTAATATAAATTAACTATAGTATATAATTAGATTTAATAAGGTTTAGTTCTTCTAAAAATTTAACTTTTATATTATAAATAGCTTATATATAATTAATAATACTATCCCTTTTACTTAAAGTTTTTTAAATTACTTTACTTTATAGTATTATAAGTTTAAGCTATTACTATATTATTATTATAAAAAATATATTACTTTTTATTAAGGTTTAGCTATAATAATTTAAAAGTAAATAGTATTAGTTAAAGTTACTAATAAAAATACTATAGTTTTAAAGTAAAGCTACTATAAAGTTAAAAAGGAATAATATTTAATTAGGTTTATAAGTAAAGAAGTATATTAAATAAATATAGTATCTTACTAATATTATTAAGTATTAATCCTTATTTATATATATTATTATTATTATTACTCTAGTTAGGCTTGTGAGCCCTATACTAGTACCACCGCTACTTAAACTATATAGGAAAAACCCTAGCATAGGGAGGAAAACCTATATATAACCTTTTTCTATATTCTATAGCAGAGCTATAATAGCTTTACACTAGTTCTAATTATAAGAAGTAATGTGCTGCTAGCTAAACTTAACTAGTATTATAGGAGAGTATATAGTATAAAATAAGAATTAGACTAGGTTAGTAAAGGCATAGTAATAATATAGATTACCTATAGGGGTAGTCTATAAGTTATAGTAAGTTACCTTAAGCGCTTAGCCTATTTTTTATACTAATCTTTAGCTAATTTTCTTAAGTTACTACCTCCTTACTTAAAACCTTCCTCTAGCTTCTATACCTTTATAGTATTAGCTATACTAGCTAGTAGCTAGCTATTATTAAACTAACTATTAGCTATTTATTAGTTATATAATAAAAAGAGAAAGAAATACTATATTTACTCTTTTCTCCTTATTTTTAAGCTTTTTTTTTCTTTTTTCCTTTTTTATTTATTATTTTTATTATAAGTATACCTTTATTCTTTTTTTTATAGTAATGCTACCTTATTACTACCTTAGACTAACTATAGTGTTATTAAAGATACTGCCTACTTTTATAATAAAATTAATTATTACACTTAGGGTAAGTATTAATCCCTTTCTAATACACTACTGCTACTAACCCTTATATAGCTAAGCTAATTATAAGCCTAGCCCTATAAAGCTTACCTAATATAAGCTAAAAACATTAAAAAATAGTACTATAGTACTAAAGATTAATACTCCCTTCTAACCTATACTACTTTTATTATTAATTTAAGTAAGTACTAATAGTATATACTTTAAGTATATAAAAGTAAAAAAAACTTATTTAGGTATAAGTATTATATTTATTATCTATATTAGTAGCTAGGCAGTAGCTAATTAGTTTTATAGCTAAATTTAAATATTATATTATACTAAAAGGCTATTAAATAAGTTATAAATATATAGAACCTTTATGCCTTTAGGGAGTTTATTAATATAAGTATAAAGTAGCTAAGATATAGTTTTACTATAATATTAATATAATACTAATATATAGCTAAGCTATAAAGTATAATACTACTTAAAAAGAGGTAGTTTAACTTATAAAGTAAGTAAGCTTATTTACTAATATAGTAATATAGGTTAATAGTAGTATTATAATAGCCTTAGCCTTAACCTTAGTTAAGGGTAAGCTATTATTATAAACCTACTATATTATTAATATACTAAAGAAACTAAATAATATTTTATAAAATAGGCTTAATATAGTTATTATATAAAGCTATATAAAAAAGATAGTAAAGAGAAAGAAGGAAGTAAAGGAGGAAAGGGGGGGGATAGAGAAGGAGAGGGGGGAGCTAAGGGCTAAGGAGGTATAGGCCTAAAGCTAATATAAGTATACTATGCTTATTTTCTATTTTTTTAGCTATTATATTTATTTTTCTTTAAAAATAAATTATATATTCTAATAATTTATACTAGCTATAATATTTATATAGTTTCTTACTACCTTTATACCTATACTATACTAAGTACTATATAGTATTAAGTCCTTAATATCCTTAGCCTATTAATCTTATAAGCTTTTTATAAGCTAAAACTAAGAAATATACTTTATTAATATAAGCTATTTAGTAAGTATAGTTACTAGCTTATTATTCTTTAAAGCCTCTCTAACTTTACACTAGTTTTATACTAAGTATATACTTATATTAATAAGGTAGAGATAATTAAAATTTTTATAAAATAGTAAAATATAGTAGTAGTCTTTATTATTAACCTAGTAGCTATATATTAGCAATTCTACCTTAGAAATATATTAGTTAAAGAGGAAGGCATTAAGTTTAATTTATTTTATATATATTTATATAAGTGCTATAGATTTATACTTAATTAGGCCTAAGTAAAGGTAAACTACTTTAGTAGTAAAAGTAAAGCTAGGGTTAAGCTTTACTACTATATAGTTAATATTAGTTTAGCGTGCCTATATAGTAGCCTACTTTTAGTATTAGTAATTCTTTTATTTTAAGGTAAGTATTTTAGCTAAAGAGGGCTTTAGTAAGTAGTTATAAAGTTAGTTTAGAAATAGTATATAGTCTAGATAGTTATTTAGGTATAGTAAGTAGCTATACCCTTAGTATATTAGTTTATATCTAAGTTAAGCTATTATTATAGTATAGGTATTATAAATATACTTTACTATTTTATTAGCTTTTATTTATTAGTAAAAGTAAAGTAATTAGTAGTTAAGGTAAAGGTTAATTAAGGCTATAGCTACCTTAGTTTTAACTAAAGTATATAGTATAGCTTTAAATATATTAGTTACTATTCTTAAGCACTTAGTTTATTTAGAAATAAATACTTTAGTAATACCCTTTACTTTACTACTAACTTTAATAAAGATATAGTATAATTTTATACTATATATAATTATACTCTAAATAACCTATATATATAAAAGTTATATATTATATAAGAAGCATCCTTAGGTTAAAGCTACTAGTAATATAAGTATAAGCCACTACTATACTAGTTTTAACTTAATCTAACTTTAGTATACTTTTTAGTAAAGCTTATAATAAACCTATACCTTTAGAAAGTAGGTAGATTAAATTAGTTATACTATATTAATACTAAATTAGACTAATAATATTATTATAGCGCACTACTTAGTAAAGTATATAAGTTTACTCTTCCCTAAATTAAACTTAAGACCTAATTCTTAGGACTATTTTTAGTAAATTACTTAGGTAGCCTTAAGGCAAACCTATATCTCCTTTACTATATACCTATATATAAGTATATTTATATTATTAAAAAAGCTTATAATAAGTATAGAATATACTACCTAAAGCTTAGTATATAAAGGGGTAATATAGAGTAGGAAAAGAATAAGAAAGATTAAAGACCCTTATAGTATACTTATACTTATAAGTAGAGGGCTTATAGATTTACTATTAAAGTAAAGGTTAGTAATATATTTAATAGTAAAGGAGTAGGTTTATACTACTATTTATATAGGGATCTTAGTAGCTATAAGAGTATAAATTAGTCTTTTATAATAAATAGTATTAAAGGCTACTAATATATTTAGTTAAAGTAATAATATAATACTACTATAGTACTATATTATATATATTAATTTTATTAAAACACTTAGTATAACTTTTATTAATTTATTTACTTTATTACTTATTTATAGGTTAAATAGTATACTATTTAATTTAGCTATAAAAGTAAGCTAACTTACTACTACTGCCTTTATTACTTTATTAATAATACTAAAAAGTAAAATAAAGTACTAGGCCTTTACTCTTTACTACTCTATTAAAGTCTTGCTTAGCTTATAAAAAATAATAACTTTTACTTACTAAAATAAAGCTAAGTAGTAGCTAATATAGTAGTATATATTAAGTAAGTAGGTAAGGGTTTTAACTAGTAGCTTACTATATACTTTAAAGTAACTATTTAAAAGTTTATTTAGTTTTAATGCCTTTTAACTAGCTAGGCTTTTAATAATACTATAAATTTTATTAGTATTAAAGTAGTTTTTTAATAGGAATATTATAGTATTAAAATAGTTATTAAAATCCTTTAGTATATTATTAAGTTAGGCTTAAAAGGAGGGAAAGAAATATTTAGCTAATATAGCTACTTTCTTTTAGTATAACTTAGTAATTATAGCGTTTATACCCTTACCTTAAATAAAAATAGGGATTTACTATTATTTTAATAATAGTTTACTATAAAGCTATACCTAGTATTTAAGTTTTTATAGGCTTTCTTTATAAGTAGTAGCTACTTTAATAATAAAGCGCTAAATACTATACCTTTTATTACTAATAGTTTAGTACTATATCTAAGCTATATTAGTAGTAAGTTACTAGTTCTCCTTAGTATAGAATATTTACTATTATTATAATACTCTCTTAGTATTTTAAGTAGCTTCTTTAGTATAGTAATTCTACTATAGGTTTAGCTTAAAACTACCTTAAGGTTCCCTTAGAACTACTAAGTCTATAATAAATTAAAGCTTAGCTATTATTTATTTTATATAGCTATTAATTTCTATAGGTATTTAAAGTAAGGGTTTAGTAAGGTTATAGTAGAACTATATTATAGCCTTAGCTACTATAAGGTTATCTTTTATATATAGCTATTTAAAATAAAGTAAGTAATTACTATATAGCCTTAGGCTAGTGCTAATATAAATAAGCTATAGAATATAGTTAGATTTAGTAAGGTTTAAGCCCCCTATAAATTTAGCTTCTATATTATAAGTAACTTAAGTATAGTTAATAATACTATTCCTTTTACTCTATATTCTTTAAGTTACTTTACTTTATAGTATTATAAGTTTAAGCTACTACTATATTACTAATATAAGGAGTATATTACTTTTTATTAAGGTTTAGCTATAATAGTTCTAAAGTAGGTAGTATTAGTTAAAGTTTTTTATAAAAATACTATAGTTTAAAGGTAGGGCTATTATAAAGTTAATAAAGAGTAATATTTAGTTAGGTTTATAGGTTAGGGAATATATTAAGTAAATATAGTATTTTACTAATATTATTAAGCACTAATCCTTACCTATATATATTAACTATACTTTAAGCCTATACTAATAGTTTATATAAATTATAGTATAGCTACCTTAAGTAGTAAGTTAAAAGTAGCTAAGGCTAAGGTTAAGTAGTCTACTATTTATAATTCCTAGCTTCTATATTATTACTATATTAGCTTTAGGTTAAAACTCTAGCGCTAAATATATAAGGTAGGTTTTCTTTTATATATTTTAATATATAACCTTTATTATATACTCTATATAGTATATTAAGTTAGGCTTAGCTTATTTAATACTATAGTAACTATAGGTTATTAACTTAGGAAGGCCTTTATAGCTACTTATAAGCACTATATTAATTCTAGTTTAGTGTTAGGGAGGTAGGTATATAGTTTACTAACTTACTTTTATAATAAAGCCTTTTATAATAATAAGTTACTTATATCTTTTCTTTAGCTATAGCTAAATACCTTTATTTAGCTATCTTTCTTTAGTATAAAAGGTTTAATAAAGGCTAGAGGCTATACTAGGTATATAGTATATATATAGTTCTATTATTTATTTATAATATTATATATATAGAACTATATAGGGTAAGGCCTTAAGTAGTTAATATAGCGTTCCTATATAGCTCTTAATAGCGCTAAGTATAATTATTTACCCTTTTTATACTAACTAAATATATAGTAGCTATACTATAAAGGTAATATATAGTAAGTAGCTATATAGCTAAATTTAAAGCACTTAAAGTATTATTAGGGATAGATAGCATTATTATAAGGCTTAGCTTTAAATATCTTAGCTTTATAAATAATTTTAATATAATATAGCTTATTTACTATATTAACTCTATTAATAGTAATAATTAAAGGGGATTAGGTTATAGTGCTATATAGCTTCTATACTATAACCTTTATTAAACCCTATTTATTAGCTATAATTATATTTTAAAGAATATTATTCTTCTTTTAGTTTTATATATAGTATATAGGAAAGCTTTTAATAATAATACTAAATATATATTAGTTTAGCATTACTTTTAGTCTAAAAGTAATATTAACCTAAGCTATATTATTAGTATAAAGCTTTACTATATCCTAAAATATAATTATAGTATTACTACTATAAAAGTAATATACTACTATAGCAGTATTAGTACTAATAGCTTAATTAATAGCTATAATAGTTTCTTTAGGTAAGTAGTTTTATATAGCTTTAGCTATTATACTACCTTTAATAATAGTTTTATAGTAAATATAAAATAATACTACTACTATTATAGCTTAAATTTATTAAATAAGTAGTTAAATAATGCCTTTAGTAATAATACTAACTTAACTTAAAGCTATTACATTCCTAGCGCTAATAGCTTTCTTAATTATTTATTTAACTATTTTTTCTAAGTTTTTAACTATAATAGGCTTATTAGGTAATAGTAAGGTTAATTTTATTAATATTTTAATATAGGTTTAAGGCATAAGGAGGCTATATTAGGTATATATTAAAGCTATATTATTAATATAAAGGATAATATTCTATATACCCTTTAGTACTATAGTTAGTATAAGTTTAGCTATTTTATTATATTTAATAGTAAGGTAGTTTAATATTTATTTATATATAGGTAGTAGTATAGAAGTAACTTAAGGCATCATTAATATAAAGCTACTTTATTCTATAAGTAGGTAGTAGTAGCTTTATATAAGGCTATAATTTCTACTATTAATATTTATTAGTATTACCTTATTTACTATACCTATACTCTAGCACTAATACACTATTAAAGATAAGGTAAAATAAATATAGCAATTCTTTTTCTATACTTTTTAAGAGGTTTAGAGTCAGTTCCGCGTCGCTACTGTAGTGTGGGCGAATTCGCAAAAAGTTTTTTCTATTTATATATATTAACTATACCGTAGCTTTATATTAGTAGTTTATATAAATTATAGTTTAGCTATTTTAAGTAATAAGTTAAAAGTAGCTAAGGCTAAGGTTAAGTAGTTTATTATTTATAGTTCCTAATTTCTATATTACTATTATATTAGCTTTAGATTAGGTTTTTAGCACTAAATATATAAAATAGGTTTTTTTTATATATTTTAGTATATAACTTTTATTATATACTTTATATAATATATTAAGTTAGGCTTAGCTTATTTAGTGCTATAGTAGCTA
>SRPW01001224.1:0-11562 GCA_018360225.1 Claviceps pusilla | reverse complement strand
ATAAATAAAACCCCCTTCTTAGTAAGGTTAAGTAAGGGCTTAATAAGATTTAAAAAGTTAGCTATAAATTCCTAATAAAAGTTTATAAAGCCTAAAAAGCTACACACCCTTTATAGTTATATTAGTGCCTTTTATTTATAAATTATAGCTACCTTAGCTAGGTCTAGACGTACTATATAGCTAGCCTATACTATAAATCCTAGGTATTTTACCTCTATTATATAGAATATATACTTATTAATATTAGAATATAAGCTAGCCTATTATAAGTAAGAGAGGATCTCTCTTATATGCTATATATACTTCTTATGCGTACTACTAGTATAAATAAGGATATTATTAAGATAGGCTATTATATAGACCTTTAGAGCGTCCTTTAAGGCTTTATTAATATAATATTAAAACATTATAAGTGCCCTAGCTAGGCTAAAGGGGTAGATAAGCTATTTAAAGAGGCTAAAATATATATAAAAGGCTATTAAGGCTTTATCCCTCTTTGCTATATATAGGTAGTAGAATATAGTATAGATATTTAATTTTATAAACTATTATATACCTACTAGGGAATATAGAGTTTCCTTAATAAGTAGTAATAAGTATTAATCTTAGTTTATAATCTTATTTAATGCCTTATAATTTATATAAAAACGCTAGCCTTTACTTACTTTTTTAATTAAAAGCACTAGTATAGCTACTAAGGAGAAGGAGGCCTAGATCTAGCCCTTATTTATTATGTTTATAATTTATTTTTATATTTTTAGTAGCTAATCCTAAGGTATATTATATAGTAGTGCCTAAAGTAGGTTTAGTAGGCTACTATTAGGATTTTACTATAAGTAAATATAGTAGTTAGCCTATCCCTAGTAAGGAGGTAAGGCGCTAGTGTTCTCTTACTAAAATAAATCCTTAAAATTAGCTAGTTTATTTAATAAAGAGAAGAGATCCTTATCCTTCTCTAAGCCTATTAGGTTTACTATAAATATAAGAATAATATTAATCTCCTATAGACTAGTAAATATTATACTACTTACTTTATTTAACTAAAGTATATAGTAGGCTAACCTAGTATACACTAATTTTATAATAATAGTTATTAATAAGTCTACCCCTTAAGCATTTAAAGTATAAATCTCTAAGTTACTATATATATAAATAATAAGGAGGCGTTTAGTAGTATATAATATAATATTATTCTAGGCTATCTATAGCGCCCCTAGGATATAGTTTTATAAAAAGCTTAGGATTATATAGGCTACTATAGGGAATAACTATCTATCTAAGTTAGTACTAAATTAAATAAAATATATAATTCTTAGGTACTAGGAAGTATTAGTATAGCTATATTATATAACTACTATAGTAGTAGTAAGGGTGTGTAGTTAGGCTAGAGTAATGCATTAAAGGCCTAACCTCTGAACTATACTTTTACTTATAGTAGTATAGTTATTATAACTACTATTTACTTAAGTATTAATAAACTTAAAACTATTATATAAAAAGGGAAGGAGAAATAGTGCTTTCTTTATATAATATTCTATCTCTCTATAAATATTTAAGCTATTACTATTATAGATATAATATAAGCTAATACTACTAACTTATATTCTACTACTAAAACTTATATAGTAAAGCTCTTTTTTTTTAACTTAAAGTTATTATTATTACTTAGTGCTTTCTTATTAAAGGTATTTAAGGCCTAAATATTTAGTTCTTCTATAAGGTAATAAGTAGGAAGCTATATATAGCTATAGATAAGGTAACTATTACTGCTATAATATAAGCACTAGTAGGCAGCCTTATAGCGCTTAATAATATTCTATAATACCTAGGTTACCTAAATTATACCTTTAGTGTCTTTAAACTTAGTATTTAACTTATTCTTACTAAAGGGCTTATAACTCTATCCTAATCCTAAAAAGCTAGTAGAATTAATATTTATTATAGCTATATTACTATTTTAATTATACTTAATATAGGGGTAGTTATAAGCCTTAATATATTCCTTAATTTAGTATAAGTTAATATTTAAGGCAATACTATAGTATTATATAACTATAGTATAGTAATTAGAGTAGGGAATATTATAGCTAATATAGTAATCCCTTATTTACTTATTAAGTCCTACTTAGAGTCTTATAAGTTTTATTATATTTACCTATATACTTCTCTCTATAAGGTATAACTTTTATTTAAAATAAATAAAGAAATCTATAAACTATTTATTTAAGTATTATTTAAGTTAGTTTAACTCTATAACTATATATTTCTTCTAGTAAGGGTTTATAAATATAGTATTAAGGTACTTAAGAAAATAGCTTAGTATATACTAATAATTACTACTAAGCTTAAAGAATAGGGCTACCTATGCTTAAATCTTAGGCAATAGGTTTTAGTAAATAAGGAATTATTTATTATAATTAGTACTAATAAAGTCTAAGTTAGCCTCTAGCTTATATACTATAAGGCTTTACTAAGCCTAGAATAAAGCTTTATTTCTATTATAGAGATTCCCTATTAAGAGCAGCTTACGCTTAGGTTATTTCTAGTTAGTATATATTAAAGTATTTATATAGAATGCCTAGTTTACTAAGGCTATATAGTAGTATAGTTCCTTAAGCTAAGCCACTATTAAAGCAATAGTTTTATAAAAATAGTATAAGTCCTATACATTACTTAATTAGGCTACTTATTTATAATACTAAGGATCTATTATATCGTCTATATAAAAACAGATATTATAGGTAATGTTATAATAAATAATAATTGTTATAAACTAGCCTAGATAGTGTGACAGGGGGAAAAAGAACAACACCCCCCCCAACGAGCTAGGTTATGGCCGATGGCAGCTGTGGGCGACTGCAAGCTAGTGCAGCTATAAGGTTGTTGGCTGGCCGGCAGTTGTTAGAAGGAAGAAAAAGAAAGAAAAGAAGAAGAAAAAGAAGAATAATAATCTAAAGTCATTGGAATTACGGTCTGGCACTGAAGATAATAATAGGGATCCTAGTTAGGTCATTGGAATAACGGTCCGGCACCGAAGATAATAATAGGGATCCAAAGTCATCGGAATTACAGTCTAGCACTGAATAGAAAAATCCAGAATATTAAACAAAATATATTATAATTTAAGGCCTAATACCTAGCTTATAGCTGCTAACGGCTGTAAGCTAGCTATAAGTAGTTAAACTTTTTAAAGGTTTAAGTGCGGGTTGTTTTTCTATCTATAAATTTAGCAATTTACATTGCTTATATACTGGGTGGAAGTCACGTGACCGCAGTTACTGACAGCTGTCATCTTGTGCGCGGCTGCGTGGCTGCGTGCAGCTGTCAGAAATACAGGGACAGGGGACTTTCCCCCCGACACAATAGTAACTGCAATCTAGTGTTAATAAAGTTATTATTATCTATAAGGAGGAAGGGAAGACTACTATCTCCCTCCACTATATGCCCATTCTATATATAATATATGTTTATAGGGTTTGCCCTATAGGTATAGTGGGTCGCCGCACATGCTCCTCTCCTGCTCCGCTAAGGATCCGAGCCTCCAGCTCGAATCCATCACAAGTAACTTTATAATCTAGAGCCCTAAATTATAGAAAACCTCTATATTCTTCCCCCTTTCTATAAAAATGCTTTATTTATAGTAAATAAAGGTGCTAGTCTATAAACTACCCTTAATATAAGTAATAAAAGGTAAAAGAGAAGTAGTAAAAAAGCAGTAAGTATAAAAACCCTCTAACTAATAAGAAATTTATTACCTTTTTATAGGCTTTTAAAGGTTTTTTTAAGGAAGATAACTGTTGGAATCGCTGTATTCTATGACAACGTGGCACAGCTGGGAAGAGCCGGATTCGCGACCATATTAGCCGCGGAATCCGACTCTTCTAATTAGTCTGCGTGTGTAGAGTTTTCACTGCAGAATCTAACGGTATTTTTATAGCTTTAACGCTAGCTATAAAATGCCCCTTTTAGATAGCACTAATTAGGATAGAATTAAACCTTTTTATAAATACCTTCCTAAACCCTACATTATATTACTAAGTCTTAGATCCACCTAGTATTTCTTAGAGAATTACTAGTATTCTAAGGAATACTAACACTAATTAGTAGGTTATATCTATCCTTAGGATACATTATTTTATAGATTTATAAGAATTTACTTAGAAAAGATAGAACTTCTATTATGCTTATAGGGAGAATTTATACTAAAAGAAAATAGATTCCTTTGCTAGTTTAGCTAGTATTAGACTTCTAAAAACATAGCTTTTTTATAATAAAAATAGATTCCTTTACTAGTTTAGCTAGTATTAACCTTTTAGAATATAGAATTCCTTATAATTTATACTATTATTTATAGGAAAACCCTTATTTATTTTACTAACTAACCCTTTATTATACTAAAGCTTATATAAGGATTATAAAACTAAAACACTAAATCTTAACTAAAACTAGTTAAAAACTACATAGAATATCTAATTATAAGGATGTCTTTATATAGAAGTAATAAGGAATTCTAAGATTTATTAAGGAATCCCACCTAAGGTAACCCTAATACTACTATATTATAAGTGTTACTAGATTGCCTCCCTAAGATTATATATAAATATATAGATATTTTCACCCTAAAATAGAAAATATACTAGGATAATATACTAGAAAAACATAAGAATTAGTAGTATATTAATAATTAGGCTACTTTTATTCTCTATTAGTATAACATTTTAAAGTAGAAAAACCTCTAACTCTTTAATACTCTTTATAAAGACTTTAAAGGTTAGACTGCTAATAATTTTTAATGAATTCTAATAATATTATAAAAAGACTTATAGAATTTCTTTCTTACTAATAGTATACTAATTTTATTAATAAGAGGTTTATAATACACTACTTCCCTTACTGCTCTTATTAATACATTAAAAAAGTAAATTAAATACTAGTTCCCTAGTTAATCTATATAATACTAACTATAAATTCCTATTCCCCTATAAGTAAGAAGCATTATTAATAATTCCTAATTGATTAATTAATAGATTTATAAGGAATCTAAATTACTAAACTTACTAATATAAAAAGCCTAAGTAAAACTACTAAAAGGGTTAACACTACTAATAGACCTAACCCCTAACTAAATCTACTATATTCTTAGAGAAATTAATAAAAGCTATATAATTAATAAAAAATATAGTAAGAAACTATATAACTTTATTGTTTTAAAGATAAATATCTTTAAAGATTAATATATATAAAATAATATTCTATAGATATTATAGGTAAGAGCTTTTCTAATTATACTAAAAGAGAATACTTTTACTTACTATTTTAATAAACTTACTAAAAAAGAATTAATAATTTATAACCTTACTAATACTATTAGGAATTACTTTAAAACTAAGAGTAATTAGTAGTTCTATTATATTAAATAAAATAGCATTTCCCTTTAAAAGGTTATTACTAATAACCTTAAAAAGACTAAGCTTTAATGCCTTAACTAAATACTAAAATAACTTTACTATATCTATTATAAAATCTTTAATGCTTTTATAGTAAATATAAAGCTTTAGCAATAGCTTATTACTACTATTAATAGTATTTCTAAATATAAGCTTACTATATTTAACCTTACTCTAACCTATAAAGGAGTTATTAAAGACCTTTATAAATACTTATATATTAATAAATTAATTAAAACATTATAATAGCTATCTTTTACACTAAATATAATAAAAAATAATAATAAAACAATATTTATTAATTAGCAATATAAATAACTATCTAATTAGCGCCTTAGTAGCTAATTACTATAAAAATTATGCTTTTTATATAAATATTTTATATATTAATAAGTAGGATATTAGTTAATATTCTATATAAAATAGAAATAGTAAAAAGCTAAGGATTCTTAGTAAAAGAGTAAGAACTATAAAGGAATTCCTTTTAAATATAGCTTTAATGTATTTCTCTTTAAATATAAGGGAAATCCTAAGGTTACTAATACTAAGGAAGATAAGTACCTAGCTTAGGAGGCATTAAACGCCTATATTACTACACTAATAAGTAATACTATAACCCCTAAGCTAATATTTACATAATTTCTTATATATTTACTACTAAATTTATCTAAACTATTTAATTAAATAGATTTTTATAAGAAACTAACCTCTTCTTAAGCTTAATCCCTTTTATATATACTTAAGAATAATATAACTACTTAAAATTATTTAGTATAACCCCTATAATATAGAAGGAAACCTTTAAGATAGATTGCTTTATTTTAAATAATAAATATTCTAGTAATATTTTTTATAGAATTATACTAGATATAGAAGTAGTAGGGATTTCTATAGTAGAAGCACTATAAGCTATAGCTTTATAAAGAATTATACTATATTTAAAGATTAAGCCTACTAGCTAATATATAGTTAACTTTAGCGTAGGTTTAGTAATTTCTTTAAGAATCTTATATATTCTTACTATCTTTAAAACTATTAAATTCTATATTCTTAATATAGCTACTCCCTTTCTATTTTATATTTCTAATATAGATTAGATAAATATAAAGCTTAATAACCTTAAGAATATACTAATTTAAGGTATAAAGAAGGTTCTAATTATATAAAAATAGGGATACCCTTAGTAGATTCTATAGCTTAATAAAGCTACTGCTTTCTACTGTGTCGGGGGGAAAGTCCCTAGTCCCTCGTCCCTGTATTTCTGACAGCCGCACGCAGCCACGCAGCTGCGCAGCCGCGCACAAGATAACAGCTGTCAGTAACTGCGGTCACGTGACTTCCACCTAGTATATAAGCAATGCAAATTGCTAAATTTAGAGATAGAAAAACAACCCGCACTTAAACCTTTAAAAAGTTTAACCACTTATGGCTAGCTTGTAGCTATTAGTGGCTATAAGCTAGGTGTTAGGCCTTAAATTATAATATATTTTGTTTAATATTCTGGATTTTTCTATTTAGTGCCGGACTGTAATTCTAATAACTTTAGATCCCTATTATTATCTTTAGTGCCGGACCGTTATTCCAATAACCTAACTTTAGATCCTTATTATTATCTTTAGTGCTAGACCGTTATTCTAATGACTTTTAATTATTATTCTTCTTTTTCTTCTTCTTTTCTTCCTTTTTCTTCCTTCTAATAACTGCTAGCCAGCTAACAACCTTATAGCTGCACTAGCTTGCAGCCGCCTATAGCTACTATTAGCTATAACCTAGCTTATTGGGGGGGGTGTTGTTCTTTTTCCCCCGTTATAAATAGTGCTTTCGCCTAAGCTGAGCAAATTAGGTGGCCTCTGCATTATATACAATTAGAGGCCACTATCTAGAGCGGACCTTATTATGACTAACTAGCTTTAAAACCCCTACTAATAGCTGCTAGTAGCTACAATTGCAATTTATTTTGCTAGAGCGCAGCCACTAGCAGTTATTTATAAGGATATTTCCTTACCTAGGATTTATTTAATCCAACAATTTCTAGCTTTTCCCTTAGCTAGCTAGAAAACCCTTAAAATTCATAGCTAACGGACAGACTAGCACCTAACTTAACAGCCTACTAACGCTGTAAATTTCCCCTTTTTCTTCTTTTTTTTTTCCCTTCCTTTCTTTCTTTTTTTACAATCTTTGCCCTTTCCTACTAAAAGTGGGTCTTATAGCTGCCCTTCCCTCACTAGAAGTGGCAATTCCTAGCTACTAAGCCGACCTTAGTAGCTATTAGCTAACCTTAGCAGCTATTAATTATTTATCTAGTCTTACAATTACTAGCCAATAATCCAACTCTATAGCTGTTAACAACTCTGCAGCCGTCAACAACTCTGCAGCTATTAATTGCTAATCTAGTCTTGTAATTACTAGTTGCTAGCTATTAATCTAATTATAAAGGCAAAAGAGACTACTTTTTACTTCTTTTCTTCCCTTCTTCCCTTTCTGCTTATAGCTATTAATCTAATTATAAAGCAGCTTTATAGCTATTAATCTAATTATAAAGCAGCCTTATAGCCGTTAATCTAAGGGAAAAGAGACGAATTCTACCCTTTTTCTTTCCAATTCTAATTGCTTACACCTATGTGCAGCCGGCCATAGCTAAGATAGACGGTCTGACAAGCAGCTTCCACATAGCTGCCCATGGCTATAATCCCAATTCCAACTGACAAATTATAAGGAATTGGGAAGGCAGCCGGTCCGACAAGCAGCTTCTATAGCTGCCTATAGCTATAATCCTAATTCTAACTAACAAATTATAAGGAATCGGGGAGGCAGCCGGTCCGATAAGCAGCTTGCACACAGCTGTCCACGGCTATCTATAGCTATAATCCTAATTCTAACCGACAAATTATAAGGAATTAGGGAGGCAGCCGGTCCGACAAGCAGCTTACACACAGCTGTCTATGGCTATCCATGGCTACAATCCTAATTCCGACCGACAAATTATAAGGAATTAGGGAGGCAGCCGGTCCGATAAGCAGCTTGCACATAGCTATCCATAGCTATCTATAGCTATAATCCTAATTCCGACCGATAAATTATAAGGAATCGGGGAGGCAGCCGGTCCGACAAGCAGCTTGCACATAGCTATCCACGGCTATCTATGGCTATAATCCTAATTCCAACTGATAAATTATAAGGAATTAGGGAGGCAGCTAGTCTAATAAGTAAGGAATTAGATAGTAGATAGTCTAATAAGCAAGGAATTAGGGGGTAAAAATTTATATAAATTTTTTTTTTACTAACTTTTCTCTTTTTCTACCCTACTTTCTATCTTTTACTTGCTTTCTATTAGTTATCCTTAATTGTGTAATGCTAACAGTTGCGTAATTAAGGGGGGAGGTGTTATGTTAGGGGGAAAGTCCCTAGTCCCTTATCCCTGTATTTCTAATAGCTACACGCAGCTATGCAGCTACGTAGCCGCGCACAAGATGACAGCTGTTAGTAACTGCAGTCACGTGACTTCCACCTAGTATATAAGCAATGTAAATTGCTAAATTTAGAGATAGAAAAACAACCCACACTTAAACCTTTAAAAAGTTTAACCACTTATAGCTAGCTTACAGCCGTTAGCAGCTGTAAGCTAGGTGTTAGGCCTTAAATTATAATATATTTTGTTTAATATTCTGGATTTTTCTATTTAGTGCCGGACCGTAATTCCAATAACTTTAGATCCCTATTATTATCTTCGGTGCTAGACCGTTATTCTAATAACCTGACTTTAGATCCCTATTATTATCTTCAGTGCTGGACCGTTATTCCGATGACTTTCAATTATTATTCTTCTTTTTCTTCTTCTTTTCTTCCTTTTTCTTCCTTCTAACAACTGCCAGCCAGCCGACAACCTCATAGCTGCACTAGCTTGCAGCCGCCCACAGCTGCCATCGGCCATAACCTAGCTCGTTGGGGGGGGTGTTGTTCTTTTTCCCCCGTCACACTACCTTTTAAAGGCTAAAATATATTAATTATACTAATATTTCAGCTATTCTTTAGTTACTAAACTTATAAAGCTACTATAAAGAGCTAGTAAATTAGTAACTAATAGGATTATTAAGAGACTTTTTTATAAATATTATTAATACTAACTTTATAGTAAAGCCTTAGGATAATTTAAGTTTATACTAAAAAATAATATAGACTTTAACTATAAAATTATTATTAATATCCTTTAAATTAATAATAAACCTATACTATATATTATTAATATAATAACTATATTTTAAGCTATACACTTCTTTAAGCCCTAAAAGTAAAAGGCTTAAGATATATAAAATATATTAAAAGAGTGCTAAATTAATACTTATTTAGGCCCCTTAAATAATATTATTTATAATACTAGAAAGAACTTTACTTTTATAGAATTTTAGTATATTATATAATAAATAGCTATTAATATAGAAAAGGTTCTTATTAAGGTATACTATAGCATTAAAAAGGTTAAGAGATATTATACTCCCCTTTAAAAAGTATATAATATTATTAAGAATAAGGTAGAAAACCTTCTTAGCCCTTTCTAAAAACTATAAATAGCTATTAAAGCTATTAATAACTCTACTAAACTTAATAGCCTTATACTAACTTTGCTTATATTTAGGGTATATCTATAGATATTATATAATTCCCTCTTAAGTCTTTTAGTAGTATAAAAAGCTACTTTACTATAGAAAGCTACTAATAAAGCTTAGTATTACCTTATATAAAGGTAAGTTTTTAATACCTTTAATATATAGAATAGTTTAAATACCTTTCTATTATACTTACTACTATTATAATTAAAAGTTTATATTTAGTATAAGAAAAAAGGTTAGTATAGTCCTTATAAATTACTATTATTTAATTATAAAACCTATACTATAGAATTACTCTATAGACCTATAAAATTCTACTTAATAGTAGTAAAGCTATACTACTATAACTTAAAAGAGCTTATAAATATAAAAGAAATTAATAATAAAGATAAGGAAAATAATATAGAGAATACTAATATAAATAAGGGTTAATTACTATAAGAACTATTATAATAAGGATGTAGAAGACTTAGAAAGCACTTACTTATTTTAAATTATACTAAAAATTCTAACTAAAATAATAAGAAACTTAGTATTATAAGTTTCCTTACTAAAAAAGAGAAAGGTAACTAAAAGCTAATAATTAATTTATATAGATAGAGAAAGATTACTACTAAGGGATAATTATTTAAAGTATTTAATTAAAAGGAAATTAATACTTTATTAATAAGAGATATCTTTAAATTTATTATATTTAATAAGAAAGAGTATAGTAATTAGTGCCTTTTCTACTCTTAAATAGTAAGGGAAATTAAGGGGAAAGGTATAAATAAGCTATATAAGAAATTAAGGCTAGTAATATAAGGCTATAGTAATGTAAAAAAGGCATAGATTTTAACACAATCCCTAATAATTTAATAAGTAAGCTAAAGGCTTATTATTATATTAACACCTTCCTTAGTAAAAAATTATATCTTTTTATAGTTATAGAATATTATATAAGTATATATTTAATTAGAAATAACACTAAATTACTTAATTATTGCTAAATTACTAATATAAATTATATATTTATACCTAAAGGATACTATAATAGAAGTTATAAAGCTACTCTATAGTATTGCTAAAGCTAGTATATATTAGTAAGTAACCTATTTCCGCTACTACTATAAAAAGCTAATAATAATTACTTCTATATATAACTTATATTTTTTAATAGTATTTAATATAATTAAATACTTTAGTATAATTAGTATATAAATAAACAATACCCTTAGTCTTAGTAATATAAAGTTTTTAAAGATAAAGGAATTAGAATTAAAAAAGGCAGGATTTATAGTAAAACCTAAATAAATCTTAATGCTAACTAAACCCCTTATCTTTAATAAGTATATCTTATATAAATTTAATAAAAATTACATTAAACTCTACTAAAAAGAGTAAAGTAAAAAGCTTAAGGTTATTAAACCTAATAAGCTAACTATTATTAGAAATAATGGAGGTGGGTGCTATAGAGCACAGCTTACTAAGGTAGTGGGCTTAGTGAGCGTGCACGTACAGATCCACTG
>SRPW01001223.1:0-11563 GCA_018360225.1 Claviceps pusilla | reverse complement strand
TTTTCTTTTGTCTTTTGGTTTCTGCCTCTTTTCTTCTTTCACCTCTCGTTTTCATTCTTTCATTCTTTCATTCTTTTTGTCTTCCTCCTCGGCATGTACATTGGACGAACCTCCATCTGCATCTGTCGATACATACATAACATGCATCATGATTCCCATATGCCACCAAGCGCCCAAGCCTCAACTTCTCGGCTGCAGCGGATGTGCGTGCGTTGCCACACGGTGACTGGAGTCTTGTCCATCCGGTTATGCCTATGTACGTACCTATGTACATGCGCATGCATGTGTATTGCATGTATATTGCATGTATATTGCATGTGCCAGAGCATCATGGCTCTGTGAACACGAGCGAGGCATGCATGCCATGTGATGGTACACTTGTACTTGCAGGGTGTGGATCGCACCAACAAGGCGTCATTTCGGAAATTACGATGACACGATCGGGGGTGGAAGGGTACATGAAAAATATGAGCAATTCGTCGAGGCAGAAAGGTATCTGCAAGCCCTGGTCAATACCCTGAATATCCTCCGCGTGGCAGCGACAAAATATGGGGCCCGTACTAGTGGCAAGGAAACCCGTCAGGTTGGAGGCGCCTTGCCGAACAGCCGAGTTGTGTGGCCCAGGCTGAAGTAAAAAAAATAAAATAAAATAAAATAAAAAACATCATTGTTCGTGGCCGTCGCTCCGTCATCACAAACAAGACAGTGAGTGGCTGGTTCGGGGAATTTTCCACGACGCAAACTCCAAGCTCCACAGTCCAGACGCCGGTACTAGACCAAGCACGCCCTCAAGATGGAGGCAGATTTATATTTCTTTTTCCTTTTTTTTCCTTTTTTTTTCCTTTTTTTTCCTTTTTTTCCCTCCCTTTTCCCCTTCTTTCCCCCCTCGTTTCCGTGAATGTTTTTACACCAGGCATTCATCCGTCACCTCGTCCCACATGTCGAATTCTCCGCCACACTTGTCAACGGGTTCAGGGCTGTAGTGCATATCGAAGATGGCGCAAGTCGAGCGCGTCCACGATGGACAAACACATCGCATCGTCCATGTACTTACACATGTGTAATGTACAATGTATGCATACAGCGCCAACGTCCATGAGCCGACATAGCCGTGCGTCCCGCTTTTTATGTACAATGTCCTTTCTGGACGATCCCTGTCGGCGCGCGCCGACGCGGAATGCGGTTGGTCATGTTGTTTTGTCCACGCACAAAATAATGAAAAAGAAGAGGAAAGAAGAGAGGAGAAGAGAAGAGAAGAGCAAAGTCGACGGACATGGAGCGCAGATGGGTCAAACGAAGCTGGGACGAATACCATTGGACCAGGCTGCTCCTCTTGTAAAGGGCATTCTTGGTCGTGTTGCGTCTTTCGTGATGACGATGCTCATCACACACAAAATACAGACACATACACACATATAACACACACACACACCCAATTCATATTCCACCCTTCCGAGACATCATGTCCACCAAACTCCCAAGCCCGACATCCGGCCTCATGCGTCGTCTTGCTCGTCCGTCGCATCCGTCGTCAAGTATCACCTTTCACCTTTCACCTTTCCATTCCTAGACTATTCCTCGGCCAGGACTAGCAGTGTATATACATACATACATATGTAGACAAGGCGTTCAATTCATCAAGTCCCCGTCTTACGCTAGGAAAAAGGGCGGGCGAGCGAGCAAAAAAAAAAAAAAAAAAAAAAAAAAAAAAAAAAAAAAACCCCAAAAAACCTACTTTCTGAAACATTGTGCCATGCATGACTTGTTTCACTCGTCCTGTCTATTCATACATGTACGTCATGGTCATGGGATAGACATGTCTCGGGTCGGCATTTGAGAAGAATTACATATGGACATACCTAGTTCACAGGTACTCATCTCTTGGTGCGAGACAAAGTCATAGCCCCAGCTCTTCTTATTAGCGGCAATCATGTCCGTCACCCGTCGACTGACGAATAACGAACCGATTCAATCCAATCCAAATAATCTATCTTTAGGTGCCGGAGACGCTTGCAAATGACCAATCGAAAAGACCGGACCTATTCAAACATGCAAAACACCCCAATGCCATCCCTCGTGCCACCCGTTCTCGACAACGTAGGAGGTCAAAAGAGGAAGAAGAGAAAAAAAAAAGGATCCATGACAGACCACCAAACCATTTTGCCTCTATGTCAAAAAGAAAGACAAAAGATAAACAAAGCAAAGAGAAAAAATATATATAATCAAAAAAAGAACAAAATCCCCCCCCAACGCCGTGCCTCCACACGATTGCTCGTGATTCTCATGTCGTACATGTCTCTCTCAACGCCTACCCACCCTTCAATTGGAGCAGATGACCCTCCCCATGCCTCGCGGCACGCCGTGTCCAACACGTCAATCTCCCAGGGCGCATTAAATAAAAGTATCTATCAAATGGGAAACAGAGAAACGGAAAAGCACGAATGCAGCGAGCAGGAGACCCCCCCCCCCCCCCCTGGCTCTTCCCTCCTTCTTTTTTGCCTATGAGTTGACAATTGTGCTCCTCATATTAATAGCCAGGCTGTCCTGGCATCTTGCCAAGCGAATGGGAGCCAGAACTCTTGGGGGGAAGATGATTATGACAGAAAATCTTGGTTGATCCCTTGTGGCAGGCATCTTTTTTGGTGGCATCAATCATGTGAGCCTGCTCGTCATACGACTCCAGCTGGCAGCATTCCACATTCTTCATCCAGCGATTGTTCACCACCTCATCCATGGTGATGCGTTTGCGCGGATCCGGGTTCAGCATTTGCAGCAGGATTCGTCGCAGCGCCGGGGGGTTGACGCCCACGTCGAGAGCGTAGCAGTTGGGATAGTCCGTGTCCGTGATGCATGCGTCGCACTCGGGATGCTTGCTGTACCATTTTTCCCACCCTCGGACCAGCTTGTCGTAATGCAGATTACCCGGTTCCGCTCGCGACCAAATCCCTCCGCCAAACGTCAGATACACCATGACAATGGCCGAGCCCCACACATCGAGAGCCCGAGCATCGTAGCTGTTCCTCTTTTCCAGAACCTCGGGCGCGATATACGGTTCGCTGCCGCAGATGCCGGGTGAACACAGACGCACCTCGCCCATGTTCTGCCCACACTGGCCCCCCGATTCGCGGAGGCCGGGGTGCGTTCCGCTGAACACCTCGGACACGCCAAAATCCGTAATCTTGAGCTTGCTGTCCTTGGTGAGCAGGAGGTTCTCCAGCTTGATGTCTCGGTGGGCGATTCCGTGCGCGTGCAGGTACTTGACTCCCTGGGCCAGCTGCTTGAACAGACACAGACGATCCTTCTTCTTGTCCTCGCCCTTGAGGAATCCCTTCTGCACGAGGCCGAATAAATCACCCTCGGAGCAGTATTCCATCACGTGATTCCACCTGCCATGATTGGTGCACAAGCGAATCGTTTCGACAATGTTGGGGTGGTGCAGGCTCTTGCCGATGCTGAATTCCGACTTGATCTTCTTTTCGTAGTCCGCTTGGCTTTCCCGGTTCGACTTGCCCCGAAATTCCTTGACTGCATAGAGCTCGCCCGGACATCCCTTGCGGACCATGAGACTGACTTTGGACGCCGCGCCCTTGCCGAGATGCTTTCCGTGGCGCCCCAGCAGCTTGCTCTGGTACTCGAATTCGGAGAGCAACTCGGCGACATCCACGGTGAAATCGTCGGGAAGACTGACGCTCATGCGACGAGCCTTGACGCCTGTGCCGGCTTCGGGAGGCAGCGCCCACGGCAGACGCTCGGGAGGATACATCTTCTCTTCCTTCCCGCGCTTGGACACGGCGGAAATGACGGGTCTGTTGTTCGTCATGTCGAAACTGCTCGCTCGGCGTATCAGTTTGCCCGGGTGGCCCTTTCCACGGCTCATGGTGTTGCCTACAAAATTGACAGCGCGACCGCGAAGCGTCAAGCCGGTAGACGCCCGGTTCTTCTTACTGAACTCGGCTGGCTCAGGAAGTGTCCCATTGCCGTGAAAAGCTGTCGATGGTCGATACGGTTGATGCGATTGAACCATTTCTAGCGGCGAGTCCAGCGATGGTGGAGAATTGGAGCGTGTAGTAGTAGTGGATGACTTGTAACCGTTGGCATTGGGGTAGCGACTGCTGGGTACACCATCGCCATTGAGACAACTACTCGACTGAGGCGCCGATCCAGACACGGACATGGACACGGGGACTGGGGCGGCACCAAATTCCCTGTCCTTTTCCAGAGTGGAACTGGAACGTCGAAATAGTCGCGACATTTTGCGCTTGAGATTGCTGGTAGAGCTGCGCCCAGTGCGCCGTAAAGTGGGTATAAGCGAAGAGGAGGTTTGAGAGGTTTGAGAGGTTTGAGAGGTTTGAGAGGTTTGAGAGGTGTGAGAGGTGTGGGAGGCTTGAGCGGTCTGAGAGGTTTGAGAAGGTTGAGAGACTTCAGAGGCTTCAGAGGCTTCAGAGGTTTCAGAGGTTTCAGAATTTTGAAATGTCTTGTGGTCCCGGGACGAGGAGGGGCGGGATGCTGCGTCGTGGCCGGCAACAGTGGCCGAAGCAATGGACGATGTAGTAGCACAAGTCGGCGTTAGGAGCAAAGGCGTCTTGTGAATTGTCGCAGGTGGCCGATTCCGGGCAGCGGCTGGAGTGGTTGACACGGCGTGGTAATCGCTGAATTGGCTGTCGTGGAGGGTGCTGATTCTGCTGAAGTCGTGCGAGTGGCGGCCTCCACTCACTGGAGTGACTGGCTCAATGGGCGAGTCAGTGCCGGAATCTTGGTCGCCTTCTTCAAGGATCGGGTCATTGATGTCGGTAGCAAGATGTTGCTGAGGTGGAGAGGAGAAATAAAAGCTGCTGGAGTGGTGAGAAAAGGGAAGAAAATCCGACGGGGCCGTCGACGGGGTGTCATATTCCAGAGGTCTCGGCATCCGCGTCGGCGCGACGAACGGCGATTTTGTTGCACCAAAAGCGGAGGGGCTCGCTGCATTGTGGGTCGCCGAAAAAAAAAAGTCAGCAGGCTGCCTGGGAACCAAGGCAGTAGGCAGTAGCAGCTAGGCAGGAGCAGCAAGGCAGGAGCAGCATGGCAGGCATGGCAAGAGCAGCACAGCACCAGGCAGCTACCCAGGGCAGGCACCTACTGGGTACCAAGTACCTTACCTACAGCCGAGTTGGTATGCAGGTCGATAGCCCTGATTGACTGGGGCACTGAGCCGCAGGCAATCACGTCACTGCTACCGCACGCAGCGAACCGGGGGGAGACAAGAGGCGGAGGCGGCGCGGCGGGGGGAGGGGGTGAGGGGTAAGAGGAGGAGGTGAAAGGGGGAGTGGGACTGGAGGGCACGAGGCAGGGCTCCAGGTGGAACGGCGGGGGAGGAAGGAGCAATCCATTGACGACTGAAGTGACCCGACGGGGATTGTCACAAGCTAACTAGCCGCTTGAGCCAGCTGGCAACCAGCCAACCACTTGGGCCAGCCGTCTAGAACAGACTGGCTCACAATTTCAGTGATGTGGAAAAGGGCCCCTCTCTGCTAGCGGCGGCCACTTGACACTTGAGCGGGCTGGCTTTGGCACTGCAGGGGAGGTTTCGACTTTCGAGCGCAAAATAAAATAAAATCATCATGATGGGGATAAAAATGATAGTTATCATAATAAACGCCCTGGCGGGCTCTTGGCACCACAGAATTCCCATGACAGCAAAATGAGGCGCAAATGGTAAAGTAAAAATAGTGCTGCACTCACCAGCCAGGTTGGCAGACGGCACGAGCCCTGTGTCTCCAGACTGATCTTCGATGGACGAGGTCCACGGACAGAGGTCAGCGACCTTGACGGCCATGGTGGTGTTGGTGTCGTCGTTGTTGTCGTTATCAGTGTCAGTGTCAGTCGTGTCGTCCCTCGTGCAGGACAATGGAAAGGGCTTAGTCAGGATAGAAGGCGCCATGGAAGCAGGGACGCAGGGGAGCAGGGAGGCAGAGAAGCAGAGAAGGCAGAGAAGCAATGATGGAAGCACCGATGGAAACTCGATGGAAACGATGGAAAAAAAAAGGCCGAATGCCGAATCCGAGGGTTGCAGCCTTTAGGATTGGGCCCGGTCTCGCCAGCACAACGTCACGTCTACCCAGCGAGTACTCGGCAGAGGTACCGCCCTGCTCTTCAGGCCCGCGTACTTTGAAGCGTGGTCGTGTGTAGCTTTGTTTCGTGAGTGTAGCACGTCGAATGATGCGTTGATGGGTTGGTGGGTTGATGGCGGTACAAAAAGCCTGAATGGAACTAGCTGTGTAGCCACACCGACAAGGTGGAAGAAAGGATGGCGGGGAATAGTCCAGCCAGCACTAGATCTAGTAGGTACTTGGTCAGGGAGAGGAGACACCAATCCAGTCAGCGGGGTCGCCTTCACACTTTTTCGAATCTTGTTGGTGGTTCGTTGCAAGGCCGGCCGTACAGCTGGCTGCTGTTGCGCGTGCTGGTGGCGGCGATGGCGCGCGCCACTTTGCTCGCAATGGATGGTGTTTTGGCCGAGCCAGTAGAATCTGCCGGTCCTATCTGCTGCGAAACTTACTGCAGTAGCCAGAATGCGCTGGTTTGGTTCTTGTTCTGTCTTTCCTTTTCAATTTTTCGTTCTGTTTTTCAGAGCCCGCACAACTCTCCCGTCCAAACCTTGTTCGCAACAAAAAGACGAAAGAAAACTCATTCGATGCAGAGATGGATTTGGAAGTAAAAAGGGCCCAGGAAAAAACCAAAGTGCGAACAGCTTGATGCCAGTTGGTCAGGAGTCCAAGATTCCCCCCCCGTGCGTGGAACGTCCGGATGTCGCTATGTGATTACGACCAGTGCAGTGCCAAGCTTGGAAGCAGGTGGCTGTCGACTGTCAGATGCGAGATGATAAGGATGATGGATGCGGGATAGGTGCGGGATATTGAAGGTGCCGTAAGCTCTGTCCAGAATGATGATGCCGACGGCTGGTCGAATGCTTCAGGTGCTAGTCAGCTGCTTGTCAGGTCCCTGCCTGCGAGATGCTTGCAATATGAAGACAATGGAGAGCTCTCCTATTCCCGACATCGGCCAGCCAAGACGTGTAGTGTGACTGGGAACGAGATCTATCAACAGTCCCTTGTCAAATTCTTCCGCGTACAGCCGTCGTGGTTGTAGGGACTAGGTAATGTGCTGCACACCGAGGAGTTGTCTTCAGAAGTGCCTCCAAGAAGTACCTTGTCAGATTCCGTATCCGGCCGGAGCAAGTTGATGGCGTCGGGAGAGAGCTTGTGTTTCGGTGGCTGGGAGATAAGATGGTGGGGGAGGCTTGTACGTCAGTGGATGTTTGGTGGATGTCAACCGAATCGGGGAGGTTGCAAAGCAGGTGGATGAGTCGTGAAAGCCAGCGATGAGAATCCAGTCCTGATGTCCTGATGTCCTGCTATTTGCTGTCTTTCTGTTCTGTTGTCCTGTTGTTCTGCCGTTCAGGTGGTCGACCGCAAGGAAAAGACCAAAGACAAAGGACAAAACTGGACGAAAACAAAGGAGGATAATGACCAGATGAAGCATGAAAAAGAAAGTGTAAAACAAAAAAAACCTGGAGAAGAGTCTCGTAACTGCTACACGAGAACGATAAACTTGGCGTGGTGAGGGAGCAGGGAAGGGCAGGGCATTAATATGTATGTTGAACCGCGCAAGAATGGAGGAGATTCTGAAAGGCAAGGGTCAACTTTTGTGTGTTTGGCTTGGCGCCAGGAGTTTGGTATGACCCCCCCCCCCCCCCCCCCCCCCAGAGGTCGATCAAAAGAAGGGTGCGTGGTTTCCGGGAACTGCCATTTTTTGCCGCCATATCGGCCGGGGAGGGAGAGAGAAGGGGGGGCGTGGTGTCGTGCGCCACGTAGTGTACCCGGGTAGTAGTCGAGATGGCAGAAGTGGCAGAGGTGGTAGAGGTTGTAGCAGCAGAGGCACCAAAAGGTACCAGCGAGTACCTGGTGCGCGCGTGCTAGGCACTCGAGCAACAACTGGTAGGGGACAGACGAGGCCGGGTACAGAATACACGACGGGGCAGCAAGCCTCTGTACTGGGCGCACAGTGCAACACCGTGCGAGAAACCCTCCCTGTCCAAGTTTTCACGGCGGGTGTGTGGCTAGCCCATCATGCAGTGCAGTGCAGTGCAGTGCAGGCAGTTGGCGGCGGCGCGATGATCACCATGTTGCAACCCAAGCAGCAAGAGCCACCAGTTTGGAGATCTGGGATTCTGGGATCTCGCCGCTGGCTGCTGGCTGCTGGCTGCTGGCTGCTCAAGATGGAATTGATTCCCCCTCTCAAGACCTCTCGTGCTTCTATTCCCGCTTCCACGCCGCCCGACAGACGCATGTCGACTCAAAAAAGGAGGTAGGTACCAATCTTCATGTCAGGCAGGTTCCATTTAGGTTTTTGCCAAGAGTCGCAGGGTCATGCCGGTTGTGCCTGTCGTGTCCGCTACTACTCCATGTCGTCTCCATAATCTCACAATGAGATCTGATTGGGCTCCTGAGGGCAAGATCTGTAGTACTTGAAGTTGGCTGCGAAGCGGTGCTGTGCGCCAAGTACCGCGTCAGCACTATCCAGCCCGCGGGCACACGAGAACATCTGAGAGGCTTGGCACATTTCTCCTTTTGGTTCACTGTAATGCGAAAAAGGCTTGGCGGAGCATATTGTTTGGCTTGACTGTCTAGTCCCAAAGACCGTGCCTTCCCTTTTTTTTTTTCTTTTCTTCTTCTTTTCCCCCCCCTTTCCCCCTCTTTTTCTTCCTCTTCTTTGTCGCTTATCCGGCGCTGGCGGCCAAGGCTGCTTGAATGTCGCGCACTGTGCAGGGGTGCAGGTGCAGGTGCAGTTGAGTTGCATGCAGCTGGTGCCGTGGAGTGGATGGCCGTTGTCACCAGGCGCCGGCTGCAGGAAAAGGTCTGAGCATTGTAGTTGCCCTGGGTCAATGAATTGTTCTTGGCGGGTTGCCGAGCCGTGGGCACCCGCTCTGGTGGCAGTCATGATACATGGTGGTGAGGATGAGGACGTGGATAAGGATCATGATGATGATGGCAACGGAGACAGTGGTGGTGGTGGTGATGTTGTGGCTCTTCCTCCACGAGCACGAGCACGAGCACGAGCACGAGCAAGTCGACAGAGACGAGACCTGGTCCGCGCTTGCCACATATCCACCCTCTCTCGATACACGCGGAAGGTGCAGAAGCGGACATGTTTCTCACTTAATCACTCAATCACTCACACACACATACACACACACACACACACACTCGCTCTCGCTCTCGCTCAATCTCTATCTCCCTCACTCTCCCTCACTCTCACACACTCTCACACACACTCCCTCACTGTCCCTCTCTTTCACTTGTGCTGGTACCCGATAAACCGTCCCTTTCTCTTTCTACTATTCTGTGAGACACCAGAAACACCAGAGTCGCTACTTTGACCACCAGTCACCCGACTGGACCCAGTTGAGCACCGACAAGTGCCAACTTGCCAAGGAGTCTCGACACGACTTGTCGGCAACCAGCCTATCATCGCGCTCTCCATCCTCGGCGATGCTGCTGCGTGATCAATCTTTTGTACAACCTTGCCCGTGCTGCGCGCGCGTGTCCTGCTTCTGAGAAACAAATAGAGATCGCAGATGGTCTTTCAGGCACGGGTTCTTCAGCTTGAAGGAGACATGGACGCTCCCCTCCCCCTTTTTTGACATTCCGATATGAGGCTGGCTCGTTCACGAAGCAATTTGCGCAACGGGTCGTCAAGTTGTGCTGTTTTCACCCTCCGGCATTTGATGGTACCGGGGAGTCGGCAACGCAATTATTTCGGGCTCATGTCCCATCGCTGACATCAACGACGGAGTATTGAAATTAACAAACCCCACCTTTTATTATTTTTGGGCCCTTTTCCCCGCGGTGGTTTCCCCAGCTTTGTCCTCGGCGAGCGAGCTGGAAATGGACTCGGCGCACAAGTCGCGGAAAAACAGTAGTTGTGAAAATTTGTTGGGACAAAGACCCCAGTTTTCGCGTAAGCAAATGTATCTCTACCTGACCAGTAGATTTTTCTTGCAGAATGCCTGGCTATTTCGCTCACTAGTGGGAGACGAAATTTCCCTCATACAGGACGTCAGAAGACCCTTGTTTTCTGCGCATGTCGTACGCCCCTCACATCCATCCTTTAATAGACCACAGTCAACTTGATGGACGCAAGATCAGGATCCAGCCTCCAGCCTCCAGCCTCCAGATGCATGAAATAGACGGAAAGGGAAAGGAAAGGATCTCGGAGGACGGGGGCTGCTTTACGATTCCACGATGGCAAGGACGGACAAAATGAGCTGCGTCAACCATTTTGGATGGAATGACGCCAGAGTCGCCCCAGCCTGTAGCCAGAAACTACCACGAGCAGGCTAACGGAGCGTCCGTCAAGCTGCACTCTGGCATCGATGGTGTGAAATGACGTTTTGCAGCATGCCCGAGATGATGGCAAGTCGGCGACAAATGGTTGGCTGATGCTTCGCCGAACACAAGCCGCTAGTATTCCCGGGCCGACAAAAACGAGCGTAATGTCTTCGCAGCTAAATACCGATGTATGTACGTGTCCCGATTTCGAATGTTGATCAATGATCGACATGGCTGGCGTGTCATCAGGCAGGAAGACGAAAGACGAAGAGAAACAGTCAAAGACGGCGTGCGCATATGTAAACCAACACCTCTGCGTCTGCAAGTATATAAGAATAGCATCTGCCTTGCAAACAGCTTCAGCCTAACTACACTCTCTCTCATTTATTTGTTTGGAGGGGTGGTAAAAAGAAAAAGGATAGACGAGAACTGCTGCACGCTCGATCTTGAAAGGGTCAAAACATGTCTCATAAGAAGGAGCAAGACATGGACAAGTGAGTCGTGACGGTGTGGTCAATGCCCAAAAGGGGGGGGGGCTGAAACGCCATTTAGCAAGAGGCATGTGGCTCGTCTCCCTGCCAGCAATCATTGATGTGCGCTCGCGGACAAATGTCCCTTTTGGAATAGAAATAGAGTTATTTGCAACTAAGACGGTACAGTCTAAGACAGTTTTGCTTCAGCTTATCTATCTCAGCACCATTGATTGGGGGGGTCCGTAGGGTTAAGCGCCAAGCTTTTTCTGTGTGGTGGAGAGTCGACGAATGCATGATGTGTGTGTGTGTTGTCTGTAAAGAATGTCTGAAGTTTGAACAAGCCACACATACTTTATTCACAAGTGCATATACACATGTCCTGTGACTGTCGTTATCTACGTAATCTAGAGAAGCAACTGTAACTGTGTTTTGAAAACGCACCACAAAGACAAGTTCGCAGGCTCATCACCACGGGGCGGGAATCCAACCTCGAAGCCTCAACGACTACTCCATTTGGAATACATACAAGAGTTGCCGATTGCGTTTTTCTTTATCTTTCTTCTTTTTTTTTCGCTTTTTCGCTTTTTCTCTTTTTTCTCTTTTTTTTTCCCTTCCTTCTTTTCCCTTCTTTTCCCTTCCTTCTTTTTTCTTTTTCAATTTCTTCTCCTTTCTCATCTAGCCATGAAATACACCACCTCAAAAGCATCCAACATGCGCCCCCTC
>SRPW01001222.1:0-11571 GCA_018360225.1 Claviceps pusilla | reverse complement strand
TCTGGCAAATAGCCGCGCTAAGCTATATGCGGCTGTAGTGGGGCGTCTGCTGCCCGGATAGAAAAAAAGTGCTGCCCGGATAGCAAAGCTCAATTCCACCCGTGCAGCCACTTGCCTGTTAGGGATGTTGGTTCCTGGGCGGTGCCTGCCTGGCTTTGTGAGCTGGGCGGCTGTACCAGTGTGGCGCCAGTTGAACGTTGAACGAACACACGAGATATGCCCCTCCTCCCCGCAAAGCAAAGCAAAGCAAAATGTCTTTGTGCTCCCAGTGTCCGTTCTTGCTTCTCGATGAGCAGTCCATTCCGGACGCCACAGCCCGACACGGAAGGGGTCCTCCTCCTCCTCCTTTCTGTCTTGTGCTGACTTGCTGGGCAGTGCTCCCTCTGATCCTGACGTACTGGGTACCTACCTACCCAAGTATCAGACTGAAGTCCATTCTTTCCTCATCCCTTGTCACGCTAATGCAGTGCCCGCGTCGTGCAGCGCAGCGCATCGGAACAGATCAACAGCGCAATGCTCTACACGAAACCCGCTCAGGCCACGCGTGGGAGATCCGCAGCGTGAACAACAAAAACATGTAAAAACACGTAGACAGACGTGTCGGATAAGAGGGTCCGGGTGCAAGGTGCGTGCAGCGCGGCGATGGTGGTGCTGGGGGAGAGAGTCGAGGGGCCTGCGCTTCGTGTGCATGACAAATTTGGCCAAACCGAGGGGTATCGCGAATTTACCCATACACGCTTGCTAGGTACCTAGTACCTGGTCGGTATATACATACATACTTAAGTAGGTATGTACATTGATCAGTGGGAGGAATAATCATTCCGACCAACGCATTGCGCAGACCATGTCGGCCGTCTGGACTCCCCCGCCGTAACTCGAATACGCGACTGTTGATTTGATATTCGATTTCGCCCTGGAGTGCTGGACTCTGGACTCTGGACTCTGGAGCGGGTTTCAGACGACATTCCTCGGGAAGGCGGCTCAGCGCGGCGCAGGGGTCACGATTGGGATGTCGTCGCATTCTTCTTACTGCAGGTCAAGTCACTCAAGATACTGCCCGACTTGGACCGCAAGGTACGCAGATACCTGATTGACGCTGCCAGACTCACTCATCTGCGTCCCATCGGGTGGCAAGGCCATTGCGATTTGCCACGATGTGGCAAAAAAAAAAAAAAAAAAAAAAAAAAAAAAAAAAAAAAAAAAAAAAACCACATGCGGCCCCTGCCCGTTCATCACCCGCCAACATTTTACCTACATATCCTTGACATGCAACGCATCTGCGCATCTGCGCCACGCATCCGATGCACGCACCTGATGTTCCATGCAATTTTGCTGCACGGCGCCGCACGGCGGGTCGGAGGGTTGGCGGGTTGGTTGGTTGGCACGGAGGGGCAAGGGCAGCATATTGAACACTGACTGACTCGGTCAACTCGGTGAAGGGGAGGCATGTGGGAGCCTGTCTCTGTCTGCTGCCTGTCCTTCCATCCGATGTGTCCCTTTTATCAATCCGCTTTATTGTATCGATCCATGCGTCTATGCAGGCACGCCAGTGTTTTTCTCTTCTTGTTTATTCTGCCCTTCCATTCCTTTTTCCTGGTCTCAACCCTCCCAGTGGTTCATTGACGGTTTCGTCTCATCCCAGGCATCAAGTCATCCCGTTTATCAAGTAGGGAGCATCATTGATGACGGCAACCAATATGGCATACTATCCATATCCATAGATCCATCAGCCCCGGACGGCCCGACGCCGTTTTCCGTGTCGCAGTACATATAAGTAGGGTCCAGTGCCCGTCACGGCCTAAGTACCTACCTAGTAGGTACCTACTTACCTAGGTATTTAACCTAGGCACCAGACGCCGGACGGTACTCGGCATGCTGCGTGGGTGTACACTGTACAGCGAGTGTAGCGAGTGACTGAGTGTAGTGCCGTGAGTGTACATATGTAGGCATGTAAGTACTTAGTGACAGGAGTGACTGACTGTAGCCCCGCCTGGCACCCGCACAGACAAGTGGTGGCCAAAAAGTGACCGCGCTGCCCGTGATGGATGTTTCAGCCCTGTTTTGGTCTTTTTTCTTTTTTCTTTTCTTTTTTCTTTTTTATGTTAGGCGGCCTGCTCGCCCACCACATGCCAGTGCCTTTCAACCAAGGTGCTTTGTCTGATCAGTATGGCCAAAAGGTGGCCGTTGCGTGCATGTGCTGCGGGCATTAGGCAGCGACAACGGAGGATATTACTACTATTGATTATCGGCTCATCGAGGCACTGGGAGGTATCGCGCCAGGTGGCATGTGGCAGGTACTTAGTATGCAGTGCACCGGACTGCACCGGACTGCATTGGACTGCACCGGACTGCACTAGATGGCACCAGATTGCATCAAGGTACCTGCAGCCGCAGTCAAAGGGTGACTGGAAGACCTGGGTGGTCCGGTCTGTCTGGTCTTGTCCGGTCTCGTCTGGTCTCGTCTGGTCTGCGACTATTGCGCATCACCGACTGACACGACATGGAACGACCCGAGCTGGAGCTGGCGCTGGCGCTGCCGCCGACGCTGCCGCCGGGAACTGCTCGACCTGCCCGGCGGTAATAACAATGACAATGTCAATATCAATATTGAATGATTGAATCCATATAACCTCCGACTGACCAACCAACCTGCGCTGTCCGACCCGCGGCGTTCCCCAACTTGCCCTTGCACACTGTCCCCGCAGATCTTGATCTTGTTTCCTTGTCGGCCTTTTCTTTTTCTGTTTCTTCCTCCATCTTTCTTTTTCTTTTCTTTTTCTTTTCCATATTCTTCATCATCTGCTTCTTCTTCTTCTTCTTCGTCTTTTTTTCTTTGTTTCCCTTTCTCCATCTCCTGCTTTGTCAAAGGCTCCATTATTCTGTCATTCTTTGCATGCTGCCCGACGCCTGAAAAGCGCCCAGCCCCGTGCTTTGCTCTTGCCTGCTCCGTGCCTGCTTGTCCCTGCTCCTTCCTTCTCTTGTTCTTTCTTCTCAAGATCGACTTACACAATCAGCAAGAGCTCAGTTAGACTGGACCTGCCTTCGTTTCCCCTTTCACAGCCCGAGGCAGGAACTCGGATATTTCGACTACAATGACGCTGTTATTGTTCATCCGCAGTGTGTAGAAGACTTTGTCCTCTTCTTCCTCTTCTTCACTCTCCTCCTTCTTTTTTTTTCGGTATCTATTCTCTTCGCCTGCAACCGCTCACTTGACGCGCGACAGTCTCTCGTTCTATAGCACAGTTCCCATCATGCCTTGGAAACCCGCCGCCGCTGGTGCCAGCATCTACAAACCGTGGGCCGCATCCAAATCCATTCGTGGCCAGATTTCGAGTCCTATCCCTATTTTTAGTTCCCAAGATGACGAGTTGCTCGCGCAAGAGCAGCCAGCTACCATCACAAACAATCCTGGCGCAATCTTGAACGACACTCTCGTGGATGGTGCTGATGCTGATGCAATTGCTCGACAAACAGCGGGGAGCTCTGGTCAAGTTGATGATACTCGATATACGTCCATGTCGTCCTGCAGCACCGGCAACTGCACTTCACACAGCCAATTACCAGATGCGAATTCGTCAGTGGCTGCACCTACGTCCATTTCGGCAAAATCCTCAATCAAGGCTGCTACTGCCAGCCAAGCGCGGCAGTCTGACCTCCCAGCATCGGATATGGATGGTAGGAGGCACGAGAGAAGCAGCCACGTCCACCAGCATCAGAGGAAGAAGTCGTCCATTCGCTCCGCGTTGGGCAAACTTTTTGGCCGAAAAAATAAGAGTCAACAACACAAGGATGATGTCGCTTCCCACTTGCAAAGTGGCAGGATCACCTCCGCCGAGCCGAGTATTCGTTCACCAACGCAGCCATCTAGTAGTGTAGGTAGCTTTTCCATTTTCGATGCCTTTGATGTATCCCGCTAAAACAGTGCTGGTGAAAACAGGATCCATATGGTCATCAAAGGCCACCAAGGTCCCACAGCCTTGTTGAGTCTAAGCGTTCCTTCTCGGCGCCCATTACGGAATATGATCGGGCTTTGCGCTCTCATTCCATCGGCCCCGAAGATGTCATGGCAATCCAAAGTGCCCGAAACTCGTTGAGTGCAGATTTTAGGCTGTCTGGAAAGTGCATGAGCCTTGTCGATTCTCCTCCTCACCCAGAAAACTCCCGGTGGACTTGCGGCTCAAGGTTAGCGGGATTGTCGCCGCGCCCTGCCAGCTCTCAGGACCAGACGTCCAGGCCTGATGACAAGCAGGATCTCAGCGAGATTGGACGTGCCATTTCCACTGATCTCCAGGGCTTAAAGCGTCGTTCCAGAAGCCTCAGTTTCATGCCTAATTTTGACATTGTATCGACGTCATCACCGCCTCAGGTCAATGTTCGGCGACGCAGCGCCGAAATCCGCTTCTGGCGAGACGGCCACGCTGCGCCTCTTATGTCTCCCAACCGGACTTCAGCGGACAATGCAACGCTGCACCTACCAATACAAGGGGCAGAGCGGTCAGAGATGGAGTTTGAGTCACAGCCAGAGATGGAGCCGGAGACGATGCCGGAGCTGATGCCGGAGCTGATGCCAGAGCGAAACCCAGAGTTGGAGCCGGAGCTACAGCCGAAGCTACAGCTAAAACCACAGCCAATACCAACTCCCTTGCGCCGTTCGTCAGTGACTGGACCACGACCTGTGACACCACCGCAGCCAATCATGATCCATCGGAGGGACAGAGCAGAAGAAAAGGAGCAAGATGTATATCAAAGCAAAAGTCCCCGAGGATCGATCGATTATGCTGGCTGGATCGAAACAAGCAGTCTCGAGAGTCGCGTGAGCAACCTCGAGACACGCATGAGTCGATTGGAAGGTATTGTCATCCAACTCGGCAACAGCCTTTCTGTTCTTCGACAGCCGAGCAAAGAGAATAAACTGGATAGGGCTTCGGCCGCGGGGGAACGCCGCCACAGTGTTAGCCGGCTCTCTACATGTCATTCCAACACATCCAAGACGACATTTGGAGATGTTGGAGATGTGACTCCTCGCGCCACCCTTGTCTCACCGCCGACCCTGTCATCTCAACAACAGCGACGCACAGCGGGGGAAACTACAGGCTATCTGGCGGGAAATGTCACTCTGGAACAGAAATTTACCGATCTGCTGGCTCTCCTGAAAACGGAGCGATCAGCACGTGAGTCACTGGAAGCTCAGGTCAGAAGTCTCGAGAACCAGATGCACCTCATCAACAAGAGCGTGAATTACACTAGCACGGACCAGAGCGATTCCCCATCTCTGACCAGATCTCTGGGCGAGATGTCAGTCTTTGATCATGAAGAAGAAGATGAACACCGCCGTATGACCGCTGGTTCTCAATACCCGCTTAATCCACAGAGCCTGGATGACTCGGGGATTTCCACAGGCATTCGATGCATTCGACCGGACGACGAGTACACGGAATCCCTTGTCAGACCGGCCGGGACGGCGAGCAGCGGCTTGGACGAATTTGGCACAGGAGACGAAGACACAAAATTGCCATCCCGTATCAACAAACTGTTCTGTCCTCACCCGATCACGACGCAGCCAATGGCAAAAATGCCGCAGAAGGCTGCCAATACCACATGAATAGATATCTAATGAAATAGTATCTGCATGTCTCTCTTGCTACGTACTTGCCTCATGTTGAGAAACTCCAAGCATCGTTTCTTGATCACTGATTTATTCAATCTTGTTTTTGTTCTTTCTTTTGTTCCTTGTTTGCGCCGGCTTAGTCAGATTGTTCTCGTTGCTGATGATGGGCAGAGGCAGACAGATGACTGATGAGCAGGTGTGACAAATGATAACATATACCCGGGGGGCGTGTATGACGATAGACTAGCGGAGATGTAGCCTTTACGAATATAAACGAGAGAAATCGAGCTGCCTATGGATGTGTGTGCCGGCGTGTGTTTTTGTACAGCATAAAAGTACAAGAAAAGTAGAGAGGAAAAGGGCACAAGATTTTTCTACACCAGAGGGGAAAACAGGGGGAAACGATAAAACAGGCAAAAATAAGTTTTTTTCTTCTTTTTCTTGTTTGGTGTAAAATATTCCTGAAAGAAAAATTATAAGAATAAGCAATAGAGAAGACGAGAATGAAATGACAATCTTTAATCTTTGTACTTTGCATAAATACTTTGCTACATTTTTTCCCCTTCGTGTGTATACCTGAAAGCTACCCCTCTACTTGAAAAGAGGGGGGACAGATGGAAAATCTACATTTGAAGTAACCTACTGTTTTACTTCTTCTTTCTTCTTTGTCTCTAATTTTTTTCTTTAAAAAAAAAAAAACAAATGGGAATGGCGGACAGAAGGACCGACAACCGGTTATATACACGGGCTTGACACCACCAATATATCGGGGTGATGACGTTTATTGCGCGGCTTTGATGAAGAAGACGGATGCTTATACCTAGTAACCCGTATGTCCAGGACGAGTTTTCTCGCCCACTCGGATGCGAAAATTCACCAGCACCGTCGACGTGGACGTCTTGGGTGGCGCGATATACATCATTGACGATCCGGTGCCGAAAAGTCAAGTTTGTCAGGTTGTCGTCGATGAGCTACTACTTCATCGTCTGCTGTTGCATGAGCTTGAACAACGGCTCATGCTCCCGAGCCTGAAGCGCTTCTGCTTTCCAATTCTCCCACTCCGCTTCTACCGCTTGTTCAACCGCATCCGCATCCGCATCCGTCTCGACGCCATGCCCATGAAAGGCTCGCTTGAGGCCTTTGAGGAGACCAAGGAGCGTCTTGGCATCTTGGCCTGACCCGTCTGGGCCAAGTCCGAATAGGAACCTCTGGACCTTGCGGCTGTTCAGCACGCAGTGGGCGAGGTCATCCCGGCCTCTCTCGCGGAACACGCGAGCCAAGAGGAGCTCCTCTTGGGCCAGCTCGTTGGAGCCATCGTAGAAGGCAGCGACCGGCCACATCATGCACGGCGAAGAAAAGGCTTCTTGCCTGGAGGTGGTGCTGCAGCATTCCCAGTCGATGATGGCTACTATGTCGAAGTCGGCGTTGACGAGGATATGGTCGCCCTTGTCGTCCGCGTGCTTCAAGAAGAACCGCTCGCCGCCGTTGCTCTCCGAGACCTGGTCGAGGAGGTCGAGCCTGAATCGGTGGGCCAGGAAGACATCAAGCGCATTGTCCGCCGTCCCGATCTCACCGGCCGCAATCATCCGGAGGTGTGCCTCTACGAGGGCACGGAAGGCATCCCGCGAGGAGCGGAACGGTCCCAACGCCTTGCCGCCATCGCCCGACCTACACGTAGAATGCTGGGCCAGACCACCCAGCTGCATCTGGGAATCGGATGCGGCGGCGACGAGCGAGCCGAGCTGTTCAAATGGGTGTCTCTCTATCTCGAGCATGATTTCTGCTAGTTGCCGCACAATCTTCTCCTTCTGGACAGCAGTGGCGCTTTGCCATTGCAGAGGCGTGCCGGGCATCTTCTCCACGAGTATATAGCCGACGCCAATCGTGTTTGTCGGGTCCGACTCGCACGCCCAGTCGAACACGCGAGGCGACGGAACACGCGTGCGCCGCTCCAAGAACTGCATAGTCACGGCCTCGCTCCGCAGCACGTAGTCCCGGACCTCGGCTGGCGGGGATGCCGCACCGGGAAGCCGGAACCGTGCAAGCCATTCGACGCCGTCGTCGAATTTGATTTCTGCATGGCAGTTCTGGCCGCCCATCATGGCTGCGAGCTTCCTCGGCGACAAGTCCACCGAACATGGGATATTGATGCCACTGCCGCCGTGGCTGCGCACTTGCGATGCGCGCTCACAGAGCTTGGTGCCGTCGATTCGCTTGCACAGCGTGTCCAGACGTCGAGCTTCTGCTGCGGTATACTGCGCGCAATACTCGCTCCAATTTGACTGGTACGATTAAACATCAGAAACGATATCCCTCGGCGTGAAAGGGTGCAGAGTCATGAATTACCTCCGGATCGGGGCATCCGTGCCATGGTTCCTGCAGATGGAACCGGCAAAGATGTCTGTCGCAGAGCAGGCAGTCGCCAACTCGCTGGACGGCTGGTGATGGGCATTCGTCCCAGTCGCATGGCCACAGGGAAGGCATGTTGATGGAGCTGACGCGGAGCAAGGAGAAGGGGACATGTCCAACAGGAGAATCAATACGACTTTTATACATACATACATACATACATACATACATACTTGTGTACGGCCAGAGTGTAAGACCACCTGCAGGCAGGCAGGCAACAGCAACCAGTGGGTCTTTTAGACTTGATAAAACCCAATAAAATGTGGTCAAAGCCTGACGGTTCCAGCTTTCGACGAAGCTGCTTGATCCCACCCTTTGCATTGTTGGTCTCAGAAGCCCCCTTAGTACTTGGCATGGGAGGGAACGTTGGTCCGACACTTTCTGCCCCCGTGAAAATAAATGTTCTGAGGGTCTGAGAAGCGACACGACGAAATGGAGATACCAACGGGAGCGGAAACTTCTCTGTCGCGTGAACAGCTGGAGCAGCGTCGGGTTTCTGCCGTGGTCCGGGCCTCTCGTCTGTACAATTTACAAGACATCACATAAAGCCAATGTGCCGCACGCAAGCGAACTTGGCAAGGCGGAATACTCACGTTCAGAACAGTAACTTCCGGCACTAGTAGCCCAAGAGGTGCGGCCTGCTTGAGTATATCGCTTGGCTATAATGAAAGTTAAGCACTGAGTCAAGACGGACGTTGATCAGACTGACGAGTTTGAGTTTTTTTGGACGACAGTCTTTGTTGGAACCGGGACGAGAGAGCCCATCGTCGCCTTGCTGTTCACGATTGATAGGTCCGACCCGGAGACCCATGATATTGATTATTTACCGAGCACTCCCCAAGTTGCCGCCTAGCCGAGGAAGAGTAGATAACGCGCTGTGGTTCTGCAAATAACCGCACCGGAACTGAGTCCTGACCTATGGCTTTCGGGCGCGGTGAATGGCCTTTATTTTCTTAATACTATTATACTCCTTCAAGAAAATAAAAGAAATGAAATGAAATGAAAAACGAGATTACTTATAGTACACATCTCCATGGTAAAGAAAAAGGGATCATACTACATATACTATAATTGGTCACATATAAAATGTATAAGCAGTGTGCAAATATGCGCAACCTTTCCCGCTGTAGTGTGCGAATATGCAACCACCTCTCCCTCTCTTGAGTGAGGCCCAGCAGCCTTATTTCCGCGTCACCCGCGCGTTTCAAAATGAAATCGAGTTTCACGCTTCCGTCGTGGCTGATCCTCGTACGCTTCCCTCGCGGCCAACTCTACCGGTCCATGCTGGTGGGGTGCATGTGGGAAGTGAAGTCACATCACCAACATGAAATCGGAACAACTGATTCAGAACGGAAGAAGCTCCCCGAACTCAGACATCTCACCAAAGTGTCATCTGATTCCAAAGGCACTCTAGTGAGGCTCTGCACCAGCCAGTCGTAGATCTCTTCCCGACTTGGACACCGAGTGTGAACGCGCGACCACACATTTCCTTCGACTACACAGTCATGTCATCGATGATAGGGAGCTACCAGTCATGTCATTGATGATAGGAAGCTACTCCGCAGTCCGACCTCCTCTTATATCTCTGGGTGCCCAAAGGCTTCAACGAGGTCACGCCGTCCACAACTGCACCGATACGGAATGGGTACTTCGGATAAGCCTACTAGGTATTTAGTATATTATTACTCTAGTCAGGCTTGTGAGCCCAATACTAGTACCACTGCTACTTAAACTATATAGGAAAAACCCTAGCACAGGGAGGAAAACCTATATATAACCTTTTTTTATATTCTATAGCAAAGCTATAGTAGCTCTACACTAGTTTTAATAGTAAAAAGTAGTATATTACTAGCTAAACTTAACTAGTATTATAGAAGAGTGTATAGTGTAAAATAGGAATTAGACTAGGTTAGTAAAGGTATAGTAATAATATAAATTACCCTTAGGGGTAGTTTATAAGTTATAGTAAGTTACTTTAAGCACTTAGCCTATCTTTTATACTAATCCCTAGCTAATTCCTTTAAGTTACTACTTTCTTACTTAAAACCTTTCTTTAGCTTTTATACCTTTATAGTATTAGCTATATTAGCTAGTAGCTAGTTATTATTAAACTAACTATTAGCTATTTATTAGTTATATAATAAAAAAAGAAAAAAGTATTATATTTACTCTTTTTTTCTTATTTTTAGGCTTTTTTTTTCTTTCTTTCTTCTTTATTTATTACTTTTATTATAAGTATACCCTTATTTCTTTTTTTATAGTAATACTGCTCTATTACTGCTCTAAACTAACTATAGTATTATTAAAAATACTACTTACTTTTATAATAAAATTAATTCTTATACTTAAGGTAAGTATTAGTCCCTTTTTAATATATTACTATTATTAATCCTTATATAGCTAGGCTAATTATAGGCTTAGCCCTATAAAGCTTGCTTAATATAAGCTAAAAATATTAAAAAATAGTACTATAGTACTAAAGGTTAATACCCCTTTTTAACCTATATTACTTTTATTATTAATTTAAGTAAGTATAAGTAATATATACTTTAAGTATATAAAAGCAAAAAAAACTTATTTAAGTATAAGTATTATATTTATTATTTATATTAATAGCTAGGTAGTAGCTAATTAATTCTATAGCTAAATCTAAATATTATATTATACTAAGAGGCTATTAAATAAGTTATAAATATATAAAACCTTTATACCTTTAGGGAGTTTATTAATATAAATATAAGGTAGCTAAAATATAGTTTTACTATAATACTAATATAATACTAATATATAGCTAAGCTATAAAGTATAATACTATTTAGAAAAAGGTAGTTTAACTTATAAAATAAGTAAGCTTATTTACTAATATAGTAATATAGGTTAGTAGTAATATTATAGTAGCCTTAGCCTTAATTTTAATTAAGGGTAAGCTACTACTATAAACTTACTATATTATTAATATACTAAAGAAACTAAATAATATTTTATAAAATAGGCTTAATATAATTATTATATAAAGCTATATAAAGAAAGTAGTAAAGAGAGAGAAGGAGGTAAAGGAAAAAAAAAGGGGGTAAAGAAGGAGAGGGGGAAGCTTAGGGCTAAGAGGATATAGGCTTAGGGCTAGTGTAGGTATACTATACCTATTTTCTATTTTCTTAGCTATTATATTTATTTTTTTTTAAAAATAAATTATATATTCTAATAATTTATACTAGCTATAATATTTATATAGTTTCCTACTGCCTTTATACCTATACTATATTAAGTGCTATATAGTATTATATCTTTAATATTCTTAATTTATTAATCTTATAAGCTTTTTATAAGCTAAAACTAAGGGATATGCTTTATTAATATAAGCTACTTAATAAGTATAGTTATTAGCTTATTATTCTTTAAAGCCTCTTTAACTTTATACTAATTTTATATTAAGTATATACTTATATTAATAAAGTAAAGATAATTAAAATTTTTATAAAATAGTAAAATATAATAATAGTCTTTATTATTAGCCTAGTAGCTATATATTAGTAATTCTACCTTAGGAATATATT